>OY282609.1:27337649-27572289 GCA_958298945.1 Atherix ibis | reverse complement strand
TCAATTTCTAGTTTCATAAGTTGGAATCGTGATTTTTTTTGGTTTCTGTCGTGATCTTCTCGAATATGAAGAAGTCATTATTATTTTTAATTAATAAAATGCAAACTGGTTTTTTTTACATACAATTTGTTTGTAAAATTTTGGTAAAAACTTAAATTTTTCTAACAAAATTCTTATTCTTATTATGAGAATTTCAAAATTTTTTTAAAAACTCAAAATTTCATTTAAAAAAAATAAATTCTAATTAAAAAAAATAGCTTTAAATAAATTGTCATAATTTTAATAATTGAAATCCTACAACAACAAAAAAAATGAAAAGAAAAAGTCCTGAAAATTTCCAAAAGTTTTTCTTTTTTAACTACAAAAATATAACATTTTTTTTGGTTCACACGCACAGTTTGAGAGCAACTGTTGTAAATAAATATTTACTCGAGACGACGATGAGGAACAGAGAAGAAAAACCACCGTAAATGCAAAATCCAATTAGATAAGCGATGTTCGAAGGCGAGGTCAGGAATTTTTATCGTCAGTCTGCTCCACACACTGTTTTTGTCAGAGTTTCATCGTCAGTCTGCGGAGAGAGAGCGATAACAAATATGAGCGACAACTCGGAAAGCGAACGTGAGGATTTTCTGCTGTTGCGGTCGGTCGGTAAGGCAGTGTTGTGTCTTGTCTCTCTCGCATGGCAGAAGTCGTTCTCACAGTTGAGTCGTTGTAGCAACCTCAGGTGATTATGTACAGAAACCAACAGTATTCAACTATTCGAACCAGTTTAAAGTCTTCGATTTCGACATAGCAAAGACACGGAACTGGGGACAGTTCTAGTTTTGAACCACTCTTTAGCAAGTGCAATTTTCGAATCAATTCAATTTTCAAACCGGTATCACAGTTTTAGTCGAGTCGGAGTCCAATTATTTTATAACACTTATTGGGAAAATAGTTAACTTTGCTAGTTTGCCGAGGTTCGTTTGTGTCTTTGGTGTGGTTTTCGAGTTTGCCGGTTTTAGTGCCGCACTCAAAATTTGCCTTTCCCCCCAAATTTTCAAATATTTTCTTAAACTTTCTTTTTTCGTAGTTGAAATTGGTTGCATAAAGGGGAGAGTAGGTTTCCTTTATAAAAAAACAATACAATTGTTATGATTATGAAAAGAAAGGGTTTGGGTGGGGGGCGGTCAAAAGCGGATGTTCGAATTCCAAAAGCAAACAACAACAAATCAATGACTCCATTGGCTGTGGGTGTGGGTGTCGTAATTGTTTTCATTGCTCGATTCGATGTCGTCATCGTCTTAAAGTCAGCGTTTGTTGTCCGTCCACAAAAGGTGTTGTTCTCAGTGACGGGTGAGGGCGTCCAAGGTGATCGGTTCTCAGGTGTTCACTCTTGTTGTGACTTCATTTTCGAGTTTAGCTCTTGACGGATTGTTGCTTGCCGAACGATGAGATCATTTTTTCTGTTGTCATTTGCAAAAACGTTGGGGAATCGGCCGATGATCGTGCTCACATTTTGTTTTCGTACTTTTCCCTCTGAAATTCTGAACAGAGCCCTCCACTCAAATAAAGGCAAAGTGAACAAAAAAAAAAACCAATGCGAAAGGAATTTTTTGCAAAGTCAGTCTGAGAAGAACCTGAAAATCACCACCCTTTTGCCCTCATCTCCCCCTCATTTTAAGTGAGGTCAAAATGATCTTCAATGCCATTTTTTACCAACACTGCCCGTCCCCGCAATCCTCTGAAATCAGTCGCCACGTGTTCTGTTGCGAATATGAAAACAATTTTTCAGTTCTGAACTCGACCAAATTGTCAGGTGTGCGTTGACAGATTCAGGTGTGGGGGTCGTTCCCATTTCTTGTTTTGTTTAAAATAGAAGGAAAAAAAGAACAAAACAAAAAAAGAATCAAAGAAAAAGAAGAATGCATGACACGTTATCGTGTTAAATTTCCAAAGGCAGCCGTGAACCAACAATCTTCGCCAACGCAATATTCGAAGACGATAATCTCCGCTCGTCCCCCTTCGTCCTTACCCAAGATTTTCCAATTTTCTCTTCATAAACCAAACAATTATTTTTACCGCAACCAAAACTATTTTCCTAAACTTTTGGGAATTTTTCCTTTTTTTTCACTTTTAAATGTTTTGTTTGTGCGGCGGCAAGGTGGGAAGGTCGACGTAGGAAAAGCGGGAGGGACCTTGAATAGACGCCCTGTTCACATTGGCTATTCTTATTTGGTTGCTTGTCGTCACATTCGTCTCAGTGGAAATTTTCTTTATTTTGGTTTTTATTTTTATTGGGAAATTTTTTGAAGGGCAACACAGTTCGTTGCCTGCTACCACCACTAAAATGTGACCAATAATTTTTTTCCAATATTTTTCGTTCAGTTTTTTTTTCTTTCATTTTAATTTTAGTTTTTGTTGTCATCCAGAAGCCTTTTCCCTCCGCTTCGATCCTCAATTTTGTTTGCATAAATTTTTTCTTTAATCCGAATAGAAAATCTGATAAAGCAAAAAAAAATATTTTCTAATTAAAAACGTTTAATTTTCTTTGTTTTCTTATTTATTGTTACTTTCTGAGCCCTTTCTCTCCTCTTCCGTCACTTTTTAGTAATATTTTTTTGCAGTTTAATAGGGAAGAAAAACAATTCCAAAAAATTTAATATTATTTCTCGTCAAAAAGAATTATTTTATTTAACTTGAAAATACCATTTAAGAGTGTATAGACACCAAAAGGGGGAGCAGTTCCACGTCACCATTACTCTTCCACTTAATGTTAAGTCGATTCTAATAAAAATTACTTCTATTATTTTTTTAGTAAAATTCCTAAAAAAATCCTGCAAAAATAATTTCCCAAAAAATACATTCAAAAAAATTTTATAAAAAAAATCTGAAAAAATAATTTCCCAGAAAAAACCTTTCAAAAAATTTCCCAAAAAAACCTTCAAAAAAAATCCCGAAAAAATAATTTCACCAAAAAAACCCAAAAAATTCTCTAAAAAAATCCTCCGAAAATAATTTCCAATTTTCTAAAGAATCCTCCAAAAACAGTTTCCCAGAAAAAATCTTTAAAAAAAAATTCTCCCAAAATAATTTTTCACAAAAAAAGAAAAACCTTCAAAAAAACTACTTAAAAAAATCCTCCAAAAATAATTTCCCAAAAAAATCCTACAAAAAAAATTTACCTTAAAAAATTTTCTAAACAAATCCTCCGAAAATAATTGCCTAAAAAACCCTTCAAAAAAAATCCCGAAAAAATAATTTTCCCAAAAAAACCCTTCAAAAAATTCTATAAAAAAATCCTCCAAAAAAATTACTTAAAAAAATCCTAAAAAAATAATTTCCCCAAAAAAACCGAAAAAATTTCCTAAAAAAATCCTCCAAAAATAATTTTCCAAAAAAAAATCCTTCAAAAAAATTACTTAAAAAAATCCTAAAAAAATAATTTCCCCAAAAAATTTCCTAAAAATATCCTCCAAAAATAATTTTCCAAAAAAAAAACCTTCAAAAAAATTTTCTAAAAAAATCCCGCAAAAATAATTTCCCAAAAAATTCATTCAAAAATAATTTCCCAAAAAAAATCCTCCAAAAAAAGTTTACCTTAAAAAATTTTCTAAACAAATCCTCCGAAAATAATTGCCAAAAAAAACCTTCAAAAAAATCCCGAAAAAATAAGTTTCCCAAAAAAACCTTTCAAAAAATTTTATAAAAAAATCCTTCAAAAAAATTTTCTAAAAAAATCCCGCAAAAATAATTTCCCAAAAAATTCATTCAAAAATAATTTTCCAAAAAAATCCACTCAAAAAAATTTTCTAAAAAAAATCTCAAAAAATATCTTTTAATAAAACTAATAACTTTTCGAAAAGTGTATTGACGACCGATCTCCATTTTACGGGGCTATGACAAAAAAAATGTTTTCATAAAAGTTCGGACCCCTAAAGCCCTTTCTTGTCCCCGAATAGGGTGACGCCCTTCTTCCAGCTTCGAAATTCAGACCAGTTGACTTGTGCAACGACCTCATCGCTTTCTTATTAAGAATGACACTCATGCATGCAGAATCATCACCATGACCACGACTGACCCCAATCAATGAGATTCTTCCCGACTTTACCGACCCCAAACAACCACGTTCTAGGCAGACTCCGTCAGGCAAATCTCTTTTTTTGACTCAGCGAAATTTTTTTTCATTGAATTTTTTTCTATTAAAAATCGCATTGAAAACGAAGAAATTTCACCTTCAAAACTAACCTTCCCCCCGCATCCCCCCTCAAAGTTCATGTACAAATTTGTTAGCAATAATTTTCCACTTTGAATTTTCGTTCAGTAATCGTAGGCCATTAGCCGTTTTGAAATGAGGAAAATTGTGCGTTTGGAGGGCATTTCGAAACGGAAGCTCCCCTTCTGAGTGGGTTGGGTGTATGTTCGCGGCCATATCCTTAGTGATATCCTATGCAGAGCGTACGGTTCGTCCTTGAAAGGTTTTGTGTCCTTAAAATTCTTCGAAAACAATTTCATTTCCTCGGTTTTTGTTGATTTCCTCGGGGGAGGGGGGAAGGGATCACGAACGATTGCAGTTAGTTTGCGTGTAGAAACTGAGAACAATTTAATTTTTACATAATTTTCTTATGTTCTCTTCGGTTTTCACATCCTTTTAGCGAAAAACACTTTAACGAGTCATCCTTCTTCCAGAAATAAGACCAAAAACACAGTTTTCTCCAGATTCGATTTGATTGCGTTTTTGGGGTAAGAATAAATTTTTTTCTTAATGAAGTGATTTTAAGGTTTGGTAGGAAATTGCTGGGTTAATTTCTCTATTTTCAGTGGGTGGGTTTTATGCGGTTTTAGCGGGAAATTTGCCTCTATTTTCGGGGGGGAATGTTTTCCTAATTTTTGACGGTGAAATTTTAATATTTTTGCGAGAATTTCTATAATTTTTCCTGTTGGATTTTTATACTGTTTTATGCGGAGAATTTTGCTACCTTCTTCAGGGAAAAATTTCATATTTTTAACAATTTTTGGGGTTTTTTTTTCAGGAAACAATTTTCTACTGGTTTTTTGGGACGAAATTTTTTAAAGATATTTTTTTAAAGAATAACTACTGCCTCGTCAAAGTAGCATGGAAACGGGAAAATAAAGCTAAACTAACCCCTCTTCCCCTCGCTTCGCAATTCTGTAAAAAATTCATCAGCTTCAAGAAAATTGTTTGTTTTTATTTGGTTTCTTCTCCAATAAAATATCCAAGCTACGACTTACTGGGAGGCGGTAGTTGTCTCCAAAATAATACGAATTTGCTCCAATAACGCACGGTTCTGGATTCCATCGGTTCTGACACGTGAGAAAATTTTGAATTCTTTTCACATTTCCGGGGTTTGTTTTTCTTCACAAAAAAAAATCCGCCCACGCAACCACCCACCCACTCGCCCTATATGGGGGCGATTGTCTTCACATTCCGATCGATAGTTCCGCGTTGATTCGATTCACCTTGAAAATTCCTACATGGTTTATTCACCCCAAAAAAAAAAAAACACTCATTAAAATACCAAACACCCCTCTTCCCCCATTCCGGCTTACGGACTGCCTATTTTCGTAATTTTCCCTAATTTCCTTTATCCCTTTTTTTGTGGTAGAATTTTGTGTCCTTCATTTGTGTTTTGTTATTATTTTTATTGTGGGAAATGCCCGCTTTGCTGGGTTGTTCCGAAAATGACCATCGCATGCCCTCGCAAGTCGTCCCAGCCTTTTTGTTATCTAAGAAAGAAAATTGAGAATCGTTTTTTTATTATAAAAATTTTTAATTTTCTGTAGTGTCTCCACTTTGGCATTAGCACTTTCGATTAGGAAACGGTCAACCAGTGAACAGTGCGCCTCTTTTGCTACGATGAGCCAACGAAAATTGAGTGAGCCGCTAACACCGCGGCCTCCTGTGGCGCCACAAGCTCATCCGCACAACGGCGGTCAGTCATGTTATCCGCACTATCACCACTCACAGAACCTGGTGAATCCCCTCAACTCGAAGCAGTATCTTTTCACGAACCTAGCCCTCGGAAGGTGTGCGCAGAATTTGGCTAGCTTCGTGGAACCCCACAGCCCAAGTTTGACTGTAAATTCAAATGCGAGTGTGCCCCCGAACCCGCCTCCCTCGCCGGCTGTGCCGATACCGAGCAGTGACGGCTTGGCTGGTCGGAAGCGCTTTGTGCATCAAGAGTCAGTGAGCGTCCCCAATTCGAGTATTCTAATACCGGACTCTCGGGAACTGCCAAAGTCACAGAGCGCCAGCCCAGGCTTCTTTTCGGGATCACCAACATCGCCGCCGCCGCTGCCTAGCTCGCGCCAGTTGTCGACCACCTATCAACCCCAACCGAATTTGTTATCTGCTTGCGTGGCAAAACCGTCAACCGGAAGTGCGGTTGGTGGCGTCAGTGCTGCTGGTGACGTCAGCGCTCATGGATCTGTTCCGGTAACGATTCCCGCCAACGCTCCACGAATTGCCAATAATAATCCCGCCAATCGAATTTCAACTTGTAAGCCCCCCGCCAGCCGTGAAGTATCCCCACAACATGCCAGATCACGGGCAAACAGCAGGTTAGATGACGTGTCGTCTCGTCTCGATTGTTTTGCCGTTCATTGTGTTCGGTTTTTTGGTTTTTGTTTTCAAATCTAACCGAGTTTTCCGTGTTGTTTCTTGTTTGTTTTCATTAACTTTGGTACTTCCTCATTCCTTACCGATCCTGTTTGTGTACTGATCCCTATTTTTGAAGATCTCCCCTTTTTTTACTAACCGCCTTTTTTTTTTTGCTGACCCTAAAAGAGTTTGGTTTGAAGTTTGTCCCTTTTTTCTTCCTGCCACTAACACTGATCCCGTATTTTCAAGTGCCGAAAAATGCCTTTTTTTTAATAAAGAATTTTTTGTTATTTATTTTTTTTAATACTAAAAATTTTATTAACAAAATATTTCGTTTTTTAAAGTATTTTTTTTTTAAATTAAAAACAAAACGAAAAAAAAGCGGAACGGAATTTTGTGGATTTTTACGCGCCTCCTCCTGGAGTTTTGCGCGCCATCTGTTGACCATTACCAAAGAGTCAACTGCGATTGATAATTTTTTTAACGTTTTTTTTTGTTATTTTCTTTTTTTTTTTTTTTAAATAAAAATAAATTGGTACGCATTTGTAGATGATTTTAATTAAAAAATTGACATAATTTTTACCATAAAAAAAGAGTAGATTTAATCCTAAATGGAAAAAAAAATTAGCAATAACAACACGAAACAGAGGAGAATTTTGCAAAAAAGACAATTTTAAAAATTGCTATTAACGTAAAAAAAACGGCATGCAATCGAATCTATCGCGTGGCCTTTAAACTATGTCGTCGGTGACAATAGCAACAGCACACCCTGTTTCCTTTTTAATTTTAACTTTTTCATATTCAGTTTATGGCGTGTCACAAAATAACAGCGAAATAGGAAAAAAAAATATAAACGCACGAAAAAGGAAATTCTCTAATTTTGATTGGCGAACATTTTCACAATAAACCAACCAACCCCTAACATTCAGTTGACCACCTAAACCCCCCCCCCCCCCCCACACACACACAAAAAAACCAAGATTTTAATTAAAATTCCAGGCATTAAAAATTTATTAAATTAAATCCAGAATTTTTTATCGTTTTTTTCTTGTTTTACCAACGCGGAAATTAGTCACTTTTACGGCGAATCCCAACTTTTTACGTTTTTTATATAAAAAAAAAATCGAATAGATGGCGTGAGGCATGACCTAAAAATTATGTTTAAAATTGTTTAAATTATCAAAAATTTGAGACAAAACAAAAAAAAAGGAGCTAAAAAAAATAAAAAAAAAATAAAATCGATTTTTGGTAATTTTTTTGTTTTAAAAACTTTTAAGAATTTAAAAAAAAATAAAAAATTTTTTTTGGATCTTTTAAAAATTTGTAGCACCGGAAAAAGTATGAAAAAAAATTTATTTTTGATTAAAAATGAACTTTTGTTAAAAGATCATAGATGGCGCTGGTCACGAGACAGTTTGGAGAGATTCTCTCTATTTTCATGTGCAGTTAGTTTCGACTGCTTTTTCTCTGTTTCTTCTTGTTCTTCTTTTTTCTTTGCTGTTGCGTGCATCCACGTCTCATCCCCTGAAGCCGTTTCTGAATACCCCCCCTTTTAGCTGAATTTCTTTTAATTAAACTAGAAGCGTTTGGTTTTTTTTCCCAGAAATAGTTGCATCTGAAAATTAAACCAACCATTTGAGTTTTGACTACAAAGAAGAAAAAAAATTCAAAGAGATAAAATTGCATAAAGGCGTCTAGTGGGGGTGGGGGGTTGGGTTGAATGAATATGTGGTTTTTTTTTGGATTTTTGGTTAATTTCCAAACCTGCTTTTTTTCGACCTACTCTCGCTGATAATTTTTTCTCTCGAAATTTTCATTATTTTCCCAACGCGTGTGGTGAAGTGTGTGTCTTCTAACGGGAAATACGAATTCCTCAGGCGATCCATTTCGTCCGTGCTCCCCATTACTCGGTTTGTTTACACACGAATTCCGTCAGCACTCAGAACACAACTCCTGCTGGCCTTGTTCGCTTAATTATTCTTTGTGTATTTCTGCTCATCCAAATTGTGTGCTTAACCGCCAGCAGGTCTTCTCCCTCTTTTTACCACTCATCATTTCGATGTTGCCACCCTTTCTTCACATGCTTTTGACTGGTTGGTTGGTTGGTTGTCTGCCAAAATGAATGTGATTTCTTTGTAGGCCTTACTGCGTAGAATGTTCCGTAATGACATAATTTTGTACTCATGGTTCGTATGATGACGCGATGATTTATTGATTAGCTTCGAGACTTTGTCATTCATTGTTCAAAAAAGCAGTCAAACTCTTGTTACGCTGGCGGTTATGTGAGGAGGGAGGGGAGAGACGTTTTAACAACGATAGTAGCTCGGGTGAAATGGCGGCCCCCAAATTGGACGATGACAACACTTTTTCGGCTGAACTACTTTTGCTTAGAAAAACTGGCCATTTTGAGGGGTTTCATAATCGCACCATTGCGTGGACGGTTCCAAACAATCAATCGGATCGATCGATCGATTGATGGCCTTTCCGGTGTACTATAAATTCAATAAATAACTAAGCGGGAAAAATTGGGGCCGGAAAAAAATCCTGACGCCAAAATCAAGAATAGAAAAATTATTATTTCATATTTTTGTTAATCTTTTGGCGGGGCGGTTGGGGTCGGCTTGCTTTTGTGTTCAATTGTAATCGCAATTATTGAGGAAAAAATTAATCCAAATAAAATGGTGGCAATTTTTTATCATAATTTAGATACTGGACAAAAGAAAGCCAAACAAACCGGATATTAGGTCAGGTTCGATTTTCATTAATTTCTATTCATTTAATTTTTTCTTCTTTTTCTTCGTTATAATTTTTGGTCTAAATTTTTCTAGTTTTTGTTAAATATGAAATTTTGTTTAAAAAAATCCAAATTCTTCGTAAATTTCTATAAAAGTTTTGCCTGAAAAATATTTAAAACTAATTATTTTTGGTATTTTTAGTCAAACTCCCCCTTGTGGACATTATGGCCCAAAATCCTTAAACTCGTGTCAGCGCCTCCTTCAAACTCCTCCTGTAGTTTTGTTTTCTGCTGTTCTCTTGATGGCATTCACGATTGAACTCCAATTGGCGTTTTTTTTCTTGAAATTCGGTTTGTCGGCAATTTTTTCCAAACTCCCCCTGTCGGCATTACCTTCAAACTCCTCCTGTAGTTTTGTTTTCAACTGTTCTCTTGATGAAACTCCAATTGGCGTTTTTTTCTTGAATTTCGGTTTTTCGGCAATTTTTTCCAAACTTCCCCTGTCGGCATTACCTTCAAACTCCTCCTGTAGTTTTGTTTTCAGCTATTCTCTTGATGGCATTCACAATTGAACTCCAGTTGGCGTTTTTTTTTCTTGAAATTCGGTTTGTCGGCAATTTTTTCCAAACTCCCCCTGTCGGCATTACCTTCAAACTCCTGCTGTAGTTTTGTTTTCAACTGTTCTCTTGATGGCATTCACGATTGAACTCCAATTGGCGTTTTTTTTTTTTGAAATTCGGTTTGTCGGCAATTTTTTTAAACTCCCCCTGTCGGCATTACCTTCAAACTCCTCCTGTAGTTTTGTTTTCAGCTGTTCTCTTGATGGCATTCACGATTGAACTCCAATTGGCGTTTTTTTTTCTTGAAATTCGGTTTGTTGGCAATTTTTTTCGAAACTCCCCCTGTTGGCATTACCGTCAAAGTCCTCCTGTAGTTTTGTTTTCAGCTGTTCTCTTGATGAAACTCCAATTGGCGTTTTTTTCTTGAATTTCGGTTTGTCGGCAATTTTTTCCAAAGTCCCCCTGTCGGCATTACCTTCAAACTCCTCCTGTAGTTTTGTTTTCAGCTGTTCTATTGATGGCATTCACGATTGAACTCCAATTAGCGTTTTTTTTTTTTTTGAAATTCGGCTTGTCGGCAATTTTTTTCGAAACTCCCCCTGTCGGCATTACCGTCAAAGTCCTCCTGTAGTTTTGTTTTCAGCTGTTCTCTTGATGGCATTCACGATTGAACTCCAATTGGCGGTCTTTTTTTCTTGAAATTCGGTTTGTCGGCAATTTTTTTCCAAAGTCCCCCTGTCGGCATTTTATTCGAACTCCCCAAGTTTGTTCCAAATACCCCCTTCCGTCATTGTTTTTCTTACAAATACTTTCAAAATTCCTCCTGCCAGTATTTTTGTTCCAATTCCACTGGGCGACATTTTAGTTAAACTCCCCCTGTGGACATTTTGGATCATTGTCCTAATGTCAGCTCCTTGTTAAAACTCCTCCTGTCGGGTTTTTTGTTCGAAATTCATTCCCCTATCGAAATTTACGATTGAAGTTCTATTACAGCTTTTTTCTTCGAATTCGTTCTGTCGGCATTTTTTGTTTAAAAAACCCCATCCGCTGCCGGCATTCTTTTCAAATACCGCCAATCGGATTGTTCATTCCAAATGCTCTCCTACCAGTATTTTGATTCAAACTCATTCTTTCGGCACTTTTATTCAAAATTCCTCGTATCTGAATTTTAGTCAAAATCCTGTAGGCATCTTTGTTCACACTGCCCCGATCAGTGTGTTTGTTCAATCTCCCCCTGTCGACATTTCCCCCCTATTGGCATTTTATTCAAACTCACTTTATATTGCCAATTTGTTGAAATTTTTGCAAAATTAATTTTTATGCAATTACGGAGGCAAATAATTTCTAAAGAATTGTTCATTATCGAAAAGAACAAATAATGAACTGATTAAGTCAATAGATGGCGTTGCTTACAGCTTTTACAATTTATTTTGACTTCATAAAACACCTACACTAAAAATGTAATAAAAACAATAATAAAAATATTTAGTAATGCTTCCTTTACGATAAGTTTTACTTGAAATAAAACAAAAGCGAAAAAAAGGCTGAGTGAAAATATTTGTTTGGATTCCAAATAGTCACTCATCCATCGTCAGCCGAAAGAGCATACTTTGCATTCGTAAAGTTTTTGTAGTTGACGTTTTCTCTCTTTTTACTCCGCTTCTTCATCTTCTTTATAATCGTTAATTACTCAATTTTGGTTGCCGATCACATTTTGGTGTTGTCACATTGGAATGTTTTTATTGCTTTTATTTGTTGTAAAAATCATTTTTTTTTTCGTTTTATTTTATTTTTATAAACTGTTTTACAGAAGTTCTCAGTGAAAATGAGGCAAAAAGGCTATTTTGCTTACCTGTCAATTTTTTAGTAAAGAAAAAAAGAAAAAGCAGCGAAATTTCTGCTTACTTCCGCCATTTTGAATGCAACTCGTCTCATTACGAAATTCCGCAACATCAACTGTTTTTGTACTTTCCCTTTCATTCTCGCATTCGTTCGCTCCTTTTCTATTTGGTTGAGTTCTTATTTTCCGTTTCATCTTTCTTGTCATGTCTGCGATTTATAGAATGTTTTGAATAAAATGCCATTGACACCTGACCCCTTAAATGGAGGTTACAGGAGGTGGCGTTGTTGTCGATTAGGAAGAATTTCTTAACAATTTCTGATTTTTTGTTGTTGTTGTAATTTTGTTTTGTTTTGCATATCGTTGCATTTTCAATTATTTTTAGTACTCGTATTTTTACTAATACTTGACTTAAGAAAATGTTTATAAAAAGTAATTTTTCTAACTGTTTTTGTTTCGAAATTTAAATTTTTCAAAAGTCTATAAAAATTGGATAATATTTTTAGTTGGTATTTGCTCTAGTATTTTTCTTATTATTTTTTACATTTCTTTTCTGTAATTTCAAAAAAAAAAAATACATTTTTGAAATAGAAACTTTTGTCTTTGGTTTTTTTTTCAAAATCAATTTATTAAAATGAAAATTTTTCTCTTTCGAATTGTTTTGAAGTAATTCTAAAATTTTTTCCTTTTTATTTTTAATAAATAATATTTTTATTGATTTTTTTCTCAACCTAATAAAAATAAATACTTTTCTTAAAAATCTGTTCATTTCCTTAGAAAAAAATTTATTTTCTTGTGTCAAAAAATGTTTCTCTCTTCAATTTTCTTTCGAATAATTAATTTGATTTTTAATTAATTTTTTCATTTTTTTGTATTTAATTTTCGTTAAAAATTGCTTTTCAAATAGAATTTTTTGCTGACATTCCATCTTCAAAATTTTTATCCCAATTTTTTTTAAAAAAGGATCTTTTTATTGGAAATTTTACTTTTCATATTTTTTTGTCTTTTTTTTTTAAATTTTGAAATTTTATTTGCAATTTTAAAAAAATAATGAATTTTATTTTTTAAATTAATTTTTAATTGTTCACTTTTGAGTGTTTTTGAATTAATTTTTAAATTGTTCTCTGTTTATTGAATACTTTTCTTTAAAAAAACTGTCCATTTCGTTAGAAAAAAATCCTCGTTCTTGGGTCAGAAAATGTTTCTCTTCCCAAAATTTTGAATAAGCAATTTTTATTTTTATTAGTTTTTAAATTTTTTTGTATTTAATTTGTGCTTTTCGAATAAAATTTTTAACTGAAAATCTATCTTCAAAATGTTTTTAAAAGATTCTTTTTATTACTGGAAATTTTCGCTTAAAATTATCTTTTTCAATTTTTTAGAAATTTTTTTTTTAATTTAAAATTTTACTTTTGGATTTGTTTTTTGCCTTTTCTTAAAAACATTGAATTTTATTTATTCAAATTTTTCTCTTAAATTATTTTCTTTAAAATTATTTCATTGAAATTTCAATTTTTACATTGAGATTTTTTGTTTTTTAAATTCCAATTTTTTAAAAACAAATTTTTTTTTGCCTAAATTTTCTATAAAACAAAAATGTTGAAATTTTTTTTTTTATTTCAATAATTATTGTATACAAAGAAAAAAAAATCCTTCTTGAATTAAATTTAAAAATTTCTATTAACTTTTTTTACAATCCAAAATAAACTAACGAATTTTTTTCTGTTCTTTTTACTTTCAGGTAAGTCCAAAAGGCGAGAAACTGTCCTCAACATTAACTCTCGGCGTTTTTCTTCCTTTTCTGTTGTTACTTTTCTTTTTATTTTTGGATAATATAATATTAATTTTTGGACCACAAAAAGGTATGTAGAGAAATAATCGGTTTTAGTATTCGTGGTAGAAATGATGAATTTGGAGGGAAGGTACTTCCGCTAAGGTCCTAAAGTACAAGAGAAAAAATGGACTTTTTTTTTTTAAAAAAGAAGAAGAAACTTTACTGCAATTGTTGAGGGAACTTTTATTTTAGGGGTTCCCTATTTCTAAACTGCCACTCTGTCTCGTCAATAAATTGATTATAATAAAAGAATCTTCTTGGGTCATTGTGACCCTAAAACGGATAAAAGCCGTCATCATCACTCATAAAAGACAGTATTTTTAAGGTGCTTGAACTGAATTTGTTTTTTTTTTATTGGTGTAAAGACAATACCCTCCCCCCTTCCCCTTTCCACTTTTATTTTTCTATTATTAAAAAATAATAGAAAAATTTATGTCGATTCTTTTGATTTCACTTGAATTTAAATTTGTATCCGCGCAATGTGGCTACGACGACGCACTTTCGTCTGCCCACCACACCTGTCTTCCACACCTTACCTATTTTGGGCATGCGTTGCGGTCCCCTTTCTCGCCTCTCTGCCACGATTATTGCCAGATACCGAAGATGGGGGACATTCTGTCTACTCAGTTTTGAATAATAAACATTAAAAATCGCCGTTTTCGTCTTCGTGTCATTTCTTTTCAATTAACTTCACTCATCGGGGTTCTTTTTTCTTCTTTAATTGTCTTCAATTCTTTTTTTAATGTTCGATTTTATGTTGTCATGCAAACATGTTATAATTACCACTTAAGACCTCCTGTATCCCCGCTGTGCCCTTGCGTAGGCGGATGGTGGATGTGATCTTATGAATTTTAAAAGCTGATTTGGCACGTTCACCTTTATTATTCCATGTAATCGTGTGTGCTTATTTATGTAAGGTTTAAGAAGAGTCGAGTGGGGGGCGGTTGTGAGAATGGCAGGAGATGTGGTGTTTTTGATATTTTTTTCACGTACCATTTACACGGAAGGGGATCGACTCATCAGCGTCAGACTAGACTGTTTGGTGAAGATTTGCAAAGTAAAATCAAACAAATTCAAAAGACCTGCACACAAAAAAAAAATTGAAAAATGAAAAATAATGGCTTCATTTGCACGTGAATTCAAAGAATTTCTGGGATTTTTTGTTGTTGTTGCAGAAACAATTTTTTTTTTAGGGGCAGTTAATAAAATGCACAAAACAAACGTGGTTATTGGAAAAATATTGGAAATTTGGGGAGTAAAAACTTACCAAAAAATATTTAAGAAAATTGTTTTTTTTTTCTTTTTTTTTGGAAAATTTAAATTTTGAAGATTCGTTGACGACAATAGATACGCAAATTGTGGTGGTTGAAGGGAATTTTTTGATTGGTTTTTTTTTTGTCAATGAAAGTCAGTGGAAAAGTAAAAGGCAGTGTGGTAGTGTGGCATCCTCACCCACTAAAAACACCTCCCATAATAGTAACCATGAATTTTTCTAAGAACTTCGAGAAAATACGAGAAAAATGAGACCCTGAATTTGACGATTTTGGGTGCGTTTGCCTGGCAAAATTTCGCCTTCATCAAAATTCCTTTTTTTTGGGGGTGGTGGGGGGGATTTGGGTGGTTGGAGAGAAAGGAGAAAGCAAAGAATATTTTTTTTAACTTGAAAAAAAGCAACACAAACTTTCTTTAAAAAAATTCGTTTTAAAATCACTAAAAAAAGAAAAAAGTTTTGTCATCCCCCCAAAAAAAAAAGGTGGAAATTGGAAAATTGCCAAATTAACAAAGCGCCAAATTTACCAAATTTAAAAACAAAAAAAAAACGAAAAGAAAACAAAAAACCAAATAAAAAAACGGCATGGAATGTTCTGTGGAGATTAGTGGTTGTAAGGGTGGGGGGGAGGTGGGTTGTGAAAAAGTTCTTCTTGGACTGTGCCTGCGGAGAAGAGCAACGACACCTCCACAAGCCATTGTGTTCTGTGTGCCACCTGAACACTGGGCGGCAGGCTGTCTGCCAGGAAATACTAATTGTGTGCCCCCCTCACCCCCAGTTTAGTTACACTCTTTGCATGTGTTGAACTCGGTTGGGCGGCTATACCCTGTCGTGTGTTTTTTGCCGTTTCTCCGTTTCTCTATTTTCATCCAACAAAGGTTCGGCTACCAACAACCAAATTGGCGCTTTTTATTCATTCTCCATAACGTCCATTATGGATCCACACCGTACGTGATGGTTCTGCCGTTTTGATGTCCAAATATCGGCTAAAAATACTCTGCCTCAACGATAATCGGTGCGTTAGGAAAAAGTTTCTGAATGTGAAAAATCCACGAAGAAATGTATTAGAACAGATTGTCGGAAATGGGAGAGAGGAGGTGGGGAGGGGAGTTGATTCGCATGGCAGAAGAAGAAAATTTGGAAAATTGCAACATTGTGAATGGGTTGTCGGTCGATTAGTTCATCGACATTTGGAAAGAAACTCCGCCACCGAAGTGGATAAGCGACATCACACCTGAACACGGTGTCATTTCGGGGTAAAGCAATTGAACCGCCCGACATAAAGCTCCCCGGCACTCTCAGACAGTGCCCTAATTTCAGGTCGAAACAGCTGGTAAATCAGCTTCACTGGCTTTGCTAGACTCTTTGGGGTTGGTTTTGCTCATAATTATGCTAAACTCTTCAATTGTTTATTATTCAAGGATTTTTGTTTAATAAATAAACCTCCCCTCGCACACCCCTCCCCCACAACCAAAAATAGAACACCAAAAAAAAAAATATGAAAAGTTGAACGCTTGAGTAATTGTTGAGTAAAACTAGCTAAAAATAACTGCAAAAACCATCAAAGTTTCTTTGTTCATTTTTTTTTTAAACTTATTTTGGCATTAAATCAAGAATGTCGCCTTGCCTCTCCCACCACCACCACCGACAAACTGAACAAAAATGACTAATTTTTCGATTCATAAAAACGACGGCAACAACACGTCAAAGTTCATTCAAATTTGATGCCATCGAGAATGTCCTTTGGAAAATGTTCTCATCGTTTTTGTCTTGGTTTTTTTTTTTAATTTATGCAGACCAGTACGAGGCGACCAATTATATTTTTTTTATATTAAAATGTGCCTAACGCTCTGTCAAGTTGAGGAGAGTAAAATTTTCGTTTTTTTTTACTCGAGAAAAAGTTTACATTCGATATTGTAGGAAATTTTTCGTTAAGGTCTTAAAATGCAGAAGATTATATGCCTTGATAACTAAGGCCATCTGACGGTAAACTGACGATTTAGTCACTCTTGTCGCCAGATGGCCTTAGTAGTTGGTGGAATCTTCAGTGCCTCTCATTATTCGGGAAAATCATTTAAAACTTAAAATTATCAACAACAAAATCTATGCGGATTTTCCCCCTCTTCCCAGAAAGATTTCATACACTTTTGGAAAAAAAACACAGAAAATTTCCCAAAGTGTATGAAATTTTTATCTAAATCGATAAATTTACTTTTTAAAGATTATTTCATGTAAAATGTCGGCCAACGACTACGGTTTAAGTGATCCAGGCGAGAAGTCCAATTTTAAACCACTTTATTTCGAGTATCTCGACTGGTGTCTCGCTAAAAACACGTGTAATATTGTCTTCCAAGGCTGCAAGTGAGACGCTGGTTTATCGGCAGTGACGAGTGACTTCATGTAGCCCCCTAAAAAAATAATCTAGAAGCGTCAAATCACACCGATCCGAAACGTGAGATAAATTGCTCACCGAACTCATCTCTTAATATGTTCACTGTTTCACTTGCTGTGTGGCATGTAGTGCCGTCTTTTTGAAACCACATGTCAACCAGGCGCAGTTCTTGCATTTTGGGTAAAAAAAAAAGTTGGAAATATTGACGGCAACCTTGCGACCAGCGTCATCTTTAAAGAAATACGGACCGAGGAATCCACCGGTGCATTTTTCTGGGTACAATGGCAGTTCTTGTTTTGCCTGACGCGTTTCATCAGACCAAATGTGACAATTTTGCTTCACAAACCCATTTAACCAGAAATTGAGCTTCATCACTGAATTTTATGGTAAAAAAAAAGGATTTTCCTCGAGTTGTTCTAAGACCAACTAACCGAAAATTCGACGCTTTGGCAGGTCGCTGGGCTCCAGTTCATGTACGAGCTGTATTTTATACACTTCCAGACCAAGATCCTTCCATATAGTCGACTAACATAATCCCAATTGCTGTGAACGAGAAAGGGTGGACAATAGCATGTCTTGGTCTTCACCAACACTGGACGTTACTCTACGCACATGGATTGGTGGTTTGATGTCCAATAGCATCAAATTGCTGCGAAATTTTGTCACTATTACTCGAATTGCTTTCTCTGCTCAGTAGTAGGTCGATTATGACGTAAAACACATTTTTCACACAAAAATGATAATAAAATTATGATAAAAATAATAATTTTGGATAATAAAATTCAATAATTTGTAAGCATCGTTCGGGTGTAGTAAGTCTTTCCACGATGAAATGGCAATGCTAACTGAGCACTTTTGACTTTGACACACGTCACGTGTCATGCGTGGATTTGTCAAAAATAAAAACATAAAAAAACAAACTAAGTAAGATTCTTCTGTCCTCTTTACCCTCGCCCAAGCACACTTGAATCTTTGCTAAACCACAACACCTTCTTATAATTCTCCTACGAATAATGCGGTACACTGAGTACCGCATTATATAATTTACCTTAAATCTATACATTTTAATAATATTTGCAGTTAAATAAGATCTATAAAAATTATTTGACTAGAAATCGTTTCACTTTTGATTAAAATTTCCACAAAAAAAAAACCAATTTAATTCAGACAAAAACAAAAACTGAATTTAATTTTATTTTTTGGTTTGTTTGTAAGCAATTTTCTGCAAACGTTTTTACTACAAAATAGCCGATTCACGATTTGGAAATTTTTCAAATAATTGGTTTGGTTTTCTAGGTGGTCGTAATTCCTTGAAATATTACCGATGACGGAGGTGGGAGATTGGTCCCCTTAAGGCCTGGCCTGGCCTACTGTACAGTCTCACGATAGACAGACAATATCTGTACACACCCGATAGTTATTTTCAAGATATCAATTAGTTTTGGAATTACAGCTAATATCCTAGAGTGCATAAAGATTAGTCTACGGCTCCGTGGAGGCTATGCAATTTTCCAGCAACCATTTAATTCCATGGCAATCTCAGAAGAGCTGCTGTCGTGCTCGATGCGTTGTGGTGCAATTTTCCCAACGATTTTTCATTATTTTCCATTCCCGTAAGTGCAAATTGTCTCAAACAACTGCGGCTACCCACCCAATCGAATCACTTCTCAATGATAGGTGAAATAGCGTAGCTTGTGGCTAATTCGTCAAAAAAAAGGGTTCGGCATCGTCACCCTCCTTCCATGACAACTGATTTTTTTTTATATTTTCAATCGATCGTATTACGAATAGAAGAAAATTTCAAAACAAAAAAAACAGATAAGAAAAATGAAAAGAATTTTTTCCAGTCTTACCGATCAAAAAAAAAAAATTAAAACTCCAAAAATCCATAAAAACCGTTAAAAAAGTATAAAAATAAACGAGATTAGTCCTATTTGGCTATAGAAATATTTGGAAAATTTTAACCCCCTTCCCCCCTCACCATGACCCCCCGCAGATAATTACTTTGATTTATTTTTTTATATTTTAACGTAATTTTTTACGCACATTTGTAAATTTACTGAAAATTCAAAGAATTTCCTTTGTTGTGTTCGAATGGGGTTGCCAGATTGCACTCTTTGGCAAAGTTTTTATTTCAATTTTTTTTTCATTTTAATTTATTTAATCTTCACTAAATTAAAAAAAATTCAACAACAAAAATAATATGCGATTTAAAAAGGAAAAATTTAATCAAAATTATTGGCTTGATGGTGGCGCGCATGTTAGTTGTTATTTTTTGTCAATTTCAAAATGGCGGCCATGTGTTTGACTGAATGGCGACCATGTGTGTGGAACGTCTCATGTTGTTGTTTTTGTACCATGGTTCCACTAAGCATCGAATGTTGTTTGCGCGGGAAAATGATTCAATGCAGCTGCGAAAGGCGAACAATTCGAATAGGGGGGAAGGGGGGTAGCTCAAAGGAGCAAAAAAATGAAATGATAAATATCCGGAAGAGCCAAGGGGAGAAAAAAAAGAACTGATTTCACTGCAATTTTTAGATAATCGCCTGCCTGCTTGCAAGATGCTACGATGACCAAATGAACATGAGCACGAAAATATGGGGAGTGTGTCGTAATGGTAATAAATGGCAGTTGGGACTGCCGATGGCGCAGAGAGGGTATGCAGACTCGCTTCTATCCACAGACACTTACCCAATGGTATTATGAATGCGTAAACTTCTGAGCGCTGCCCGATTATGCCGTGACCGTGTTGTCGATGGAATTCACGCGATCCCCATTTATGTATGTAGATTCATAAGGCCGTGGGGCTATGTGTTGCTGAACGAACCAGTCCGATCGTAATTGTGTGTTGTTCGAATAGACAAATCGACGCGACGCAGTCCTACAATTTGTAATTCCCAGTTTGGATAGTGGCTATGCAACCTTCTTTTCCCCCGAATCATTACCATTTCAACTACTGCTATTACGATGACGCCACCAGTGGTGGAGGCCCAACTACAGCTGATCTACGGCCTCGATCCAAGCTCCCATTCTCCACATTATTTTTTTCATGCGATCGATGATCGGTTGCCGTTGCCATTGCCTCTGTTCGGCTCGCTGCTCCCTTTCACATGGTAAGAGAACTTGTTCAGCTGCTGCCGATTGACCTACTTTTAAAATTTTCCTTTCTCGTTCTTCGTCCGCTTTGCCATTCGCATTTTGATAGTTTTCCTACTAAAGCGAAAGAAATAATAAAATACAAAACAAAACTGCATCGATTACAAATGCACACTTCCCTTCGGATTCGATGGTCGTTAATGTGGGAGTGAACCCGTAATGCCGCTCAGCGTATGCGCCCAAGATCAGAAGAACGATCAGCAATGCGAGACTGCATTGGCAGCAACAGCGGCTAATTTTCCTTCTGCGTCTGCCTCGGACAGATTCTTTAAGGTCTCAATCCAAGTATTTACTTATTTTTGTTTTCGTGACTTGTTCTTGTTGTGCACTATTTGTGCCACGATTCACTAACCAGTCCACTTTGCCGAGGAGTCACTTCAAGATCCAAGTTGAACAGTCTAGATTTTCGCTGTTGCTGACACAAATAAAAAGTAGGATGGTCACACCACCACCGACCACCATCACTGAATAACGCCTCCGCGCCACATTCTGTTCGCATTTATTTTTACTTTTGTGTTAATTTCAATTTTTTTTAGTCTATTTTTCTTAAATGGTGTTTTTGGATGAATGAAAAAGATTGGGTTTTTGCAGGAGTCCGTAATGTTCTATGTTCAGAGAGAAAGTCTAGAATTTTGCGGAGTGTTTTCTCTTCATTATAGCAAAATAATTCTACTTTGGGGTTCGAAAATTTGCTGTGTTTGGGGCAGAACATTGTTGGGCTTTTGACTTTTCTCTTCGAATAGATAAAATTGTTTTTGGTACCTGAATTGACCTTCTACGGTTTGACTGATTACGCCTGTGCTAGTCTTAAAGACCAGCCCTAAATGAAAGTATAAGGCGACGTGGTGTGCGTACTACTTAAGGAAGGATCTCGTGGTGTTAGGTCACTCGGTCTAGAAGTCACGTGTGTAGGAGTCACGTGGTCTAGAAGACACGTGGCCTAGGGATGACCCTCGTGGTGTTAGGAATTCCCTCTAGGAGGGAAGTGAAGTAACATGGTGTGAGTCAAGGCCTCGTGGTGTAAGTAGGACCACGCGGCTGAGAAGAATACCACGTGTTGTAAAAGAGGACACGTGGTGTTTGGGAGATAGACACTATTTGTGTTTAAAAATAAGTTAAGAAAATGCCTTGTATTTTTTTAACTTATTTTTCAACACTTGTAAATAAGGGCGTCGGTACCGTTCTAAAGTTTTGCCTCGTTTGTAAAGTAATGCTCCTTGGTGTAATGGTAATGCTCCTTGGTGTAATGGAGAAGCTCGTGGTGTGTCGAAAAGCCACATGATATGTTTAAAGGCCACGTGATTCGGGAGAGGATTTCGTGTAAGAGAGATCATGTCGTATAAGGAAGGACGCCGTGAGCTGAAGACAAGCCCTGTCTTGAGATGTATAGCTACGGGCTACCAAAGAAGGCCACTTGATGGAAACTAATTACTTCAAAAAATTGCCTCCACCGTTCAGTTTTAAGCTGAAAAAATGTTCAAAATATTTAAAAAAAAACTTTTATCTAAATTATCTAAAAACCCACTCCACCAGGAATCTTAGATTTAGTTAAGAAAATTTGTTGATCAATCCTGCCTTTTTCGGAACCGAAAACTTTCCCCGCTAAAACTTAGACAAAATTTAAAAAAAAAAACCTAAAAATTTGCTGTTCCACGCATCCTTTTCGAATTTAGTTAAAAAACTAAAAATAGCTTCCGTCCAATGAGGAGCCGAACACATCACTACCCCGAACATGCCCAACCACTCACTTCCCGGAACATGAACCAAAAATCAACCCGGAACACCGTTAATTTTCTTTTTTTTAAAAAAACTAAGAAAAAAGCAGGAAAAAATAATTGAATTTTCGAGAACGACTTGTGATGTTTTCGATTATTTTAACTGTTATGGTCTCTGGTGGGGGGGAGGGAGGGGGCTCATTTGTTGTTGTTACTTCGTTTTTTATGAAGACTGTGACATTCGGTTTCCAGAGAAGAAGTCAGCAAATCATTGTGCAAATCATGCATTCAGGAAGCTATCAGTTGTTTGTGATATTTTCAATGGTTTTTTTTCTACAATTTCATCGAGGCAGCCTTCTCGGCGGCGGTTTTAAAAAGAAGCTACGACGAGGGAGGGGAAAGGTGTCCAGTAAAAATCATCGTTGTTGATTGGCCGTCGCCAAGGTAAATCGTGAAAATATGAACATTTTCACTTTTACGCGATCTCCAATTGTACGAGGAGCGCTTATTTTATTGGTGCAATGCGCATGCTTTGGTTGCTTAATAATTGACTAAGTTTATTACTAATTTGGAAAAATGAAATTACTTCCTTTATTTTTAAGCGCTTGTTGGCTGGTTGGTGGTTGGCTCGGTGCTATTTTGAGCGCAACAAATAAACAAAATGCCAAACGATGGCGGAAGCGAGCACATTTCGAAAGTAGAGTCACCACAATAAATGGATTTTCAACTCCAGTTAAAGGAGTTTGGATGATCTTTAGCACTTTTGTACGTAAAAAATTATGCAATGGCTTCTGAGATAGTTTCTAACCGTCTTTTTGCCCACTTCCCCCAAAGAAAATCACCCGAGAAATCTTATTAAAGTCCAAATTTATTTTTATCATCAAACGTATTTTTTTTTTAAATTTAAATAAAAAAAATTAAAAACAAAATGAATAATCTTTTATGCTATTTTTGAAGCGGAAGTCCCATATGCAGGGATCATTTTTACTGTTGTTGGGGGGAAAAGGTGAGCCTAAAGTAATGACAAAGATCGTCCTAATTTTTTAAGGGGCAAATGTCCAATGAGGTCAATTTTTTCGAAATCAAAAAATAATTTTTCTGTGCAAAATTTTGTTTTTACTTTTCAAGTTAATTTTTTGTTTTTCCTTTTGTTTTTGTTTTTCTGATGTTTGGCAGACTGGTTTTTTTTCGTCTTCCGATTTCCACACGTATTCTTAATGCCTTCGCTTATTTATTAACAAAAACATTAAGCAAAAAAAAAACAAGAAGTAAACATGACAGAATATTTTCTACCCGCAATAATTTTTTGTTGTGTTCTTGTCAGCAAAGACAATACTACCAACTGTGACCGTTTTTTCTGCCAAACGTCAAAACAATAATTGACAAATGGAATTTGTTAATGTCGACTTTATTTTTGTAATTGTTTACAATAAACAAAAAAAATTTTATTGATCATCTGTAGGGGGGGGGGGGGGGAGGGGTTGGTAGGAGAAAGTGAACTTCGTTGCTATGTGATAAAATGGGAATAATTTTTAATAAAAATGTAAAAATAAACAAGCAACGTTTGGGGAGGGAGACAGGGAAATATCCAAATAGACCTCATTTTGTTCTGTTAAATTCTTCAACAAAAAAAAAACAGTAAAAATTCCTTAATTCTTTGGCCCCAAAGCAAAGTGATTCCGAGAAATTCAATTCATCCGGAAAAAAGTGCTTGTTTTGTTTTCGATAAATTTTCTTATTTTCTTATTTTCTTGTTAAGATCTAAACTGACATAAATTTTTTTGGTTTTTTGTGTTCGATACACCGTCCCTCTTTTTAAATCAAACTTAAACAAAAGCATCTGTCAATTTTTGGCTAATTTCTTAGGAATTTTGTTATTTTGCTTGTTTTAAAACTTAAAAAAAATACTTCAGAAAATTCTTCATTATCGAAATTTTTTTCTTTCCGAAAAAATGGAAGCTGATATGAAAAGAATTATTCTTTTTTTTATAAAAAATTTTGTCTTTCGTAATTCATATTGAAATTTTTCTAAAACTTGGCCTATCATTTAGGGATCTGCCAGTTGTCTTATAAGGCGGCTTATAGCAGTTGTCGTTCTTGCAGAAATTACGTTGGTTTTCTGACATTTCCCCACCCAGGGTCTTAGAGATTTATGCACTATAGACTCTTTTCGATTCTTAGAATATTATTTAGAGTGCTCTAATGTCCCTGGAAAAATTCTGTCACAATCGTTGTAAGGTCGCTAAAAATGTCTACCAGAATTTTGTTACCTAGCAAAATCTTCGTGAGGACCCTAAAAAAGTTCTCTTGAAATCTTTGTGAGGTCTCTGAAAAAAATTCCGTTAGAATCTTTGCGAGGTCCCTAAAAAAATTACGTTAGTATCCTCGTGAGGTCCCTAAAAAAGTTTTGTTAAAATCTTTGTAAGGTCCCTAAAAATTCCGTTAGTATGCTTGCGAGGACCCTAAAAAGTTCTGTTAACATCTGTGAGGTCCCTAAAAAAAATCCGCTAGCATCCTCGTGAGGTCCTAAAAAAAGTTCTGTACGAATCTTTGTGAGGTCCCTAAAAAAATCCCGTTAGAATCTTTGTGAGGACTCTAAAAAGTTGTGTTAGTATCTGTGAGGTCCCTAAAAAAATTCCTTTAGAATCTTTGTGAGGTCCTCAAAAGCCATGTGCCAGCATCAGGTTAAAGCACATTTGTTAGGGCCTTCACTACAGTCTGATTGAGTACTAAAATAAATCACACGATCAGTGGTATGATCCCATTGACATTTTCTGTAGTTTTCCATGCCCAAACTGCTGATTAGAGTGCAAATGTACACGGTAAGCTAATGAGACAAATATATAAAAAAAACCTGTGGTTAGATACAAGCACAGACCAATTCATAATTACTCAAATTAAATGTTGAAGTTTGTCCTTAAGCGCCTAAGTTTGCCCTCAAGAAAAAGTTAATACAATTGACGAAATTTTCCCAATATGACCTCAAATCTGCCGCAAACTTTTCAGCGAAAAGATTTAAAATAATTTGAGTTTCGAACAGTTTCTATAAATTTGTAAATGTGTTTCGTAAAGTTGACAGTTTTTTTAAGGTCACGAGGCATTTCTTTATGCAATAAAAAAAACGATGAATTTTTAGTGAGGAATAAAGAAATCAATTCCAAAGTAACAAAAATTTGTTTCTTTATAAAATAATTTTAGGAAAATTTCTAAGAATTTTATTGTAAATAGAATATAAAAAAAATAATGAGGAGGATTTTAAAAAAAACCATTCAAATGAAGAAACAGTTTGCAAGAATAAATGTGATCTTTCGAATAGTCATGAGCAACTTGTCATACTGCCTTTAAAAATTATTTTTTTATGCCACTGCAAAAATAAAGAGATTTTTTTTTAAATATTAAATTTTGTTTTGTTTTGTTAAAAAAACTGCAAAAATGCTAACTGTTCGAAAGATCAAATAGTCAATATACCAGTTATTATATTACAAAAAACCTTTCAATTTTTTTTCTCACAACCAAAGTTTTCTGAGGCAATTTAAATTTTAATATTTCTTCTGTTTGCACACTACACCAAAATAACAGAAAAAAACAATTTCTCAATTAGTGTGTACTTGTTAATTTTTCAAAATTAAATCACTGCCCCGATTCGATCTCCTCCTCTCTTCCCACAACAGTTTTTGTCAATAAAACAACTCGGAATAAATTCACAAGAAAAAAAAAACAAATACAAACAAAAACGATGGAAAATAGAATAAATATCGAAGCTGATAAAATAAAACCAGAAATGTGAGTACACAGACGCGGTAAATATTTATAGAAGTAATAAAATGTAGAAAATAGGAAAATAGTAAATTTTGTGTAAATATTTACTTGATGAAAACATTGCGAACTTTATTATCTGACTGGCCACGTATTTGTTTATTATCGCTCCACAACGCTTGGACACGATGGCAATTTGTTTTTCAACAAAAATTGCCGGTTTATTGAACTTTCTGGCAACAAATCAGCTAACAGAATAAAATTTGAATTTTTCTTTTATATTATCTTTAAAAAGAAAATGAGAACACATTTCATAAATCCCCCATCGTCCCCCTATTATTGTGTTAAAAATAATTCTTTTTGGAATATTGTAGTTTTTCTATGAAAAGTGCGCTCAGTTTTTCGTGAGGTTAGGACATTTGTAAGGGATAGCAGATGACAGCTGAGCGGAATCACCAACGAAGTTGCCTCTCAGTCGCCTCTCAGTCGTTACAAATGTTCTGAAAAGCAAAATGGCATCGTTTGGAATGCGTAAGTACAAGAAGTTCTCTTTTGACTTTCGGATGCGTACTTTTTTGTTGTTGTTGAAATGTCATTTTTTGAGAGAATTTTTTACTTATTTTATTATTGTTTCTTTTAGGAGTGCATATTTTTTCGATGCCGATAAAACTAATGCACATCTTTATTTACTACCCTCTGACACACTTTATTTACTACCCTCTGACATTCATGGTATATTTCTTAGATTAAAGAACATCTGGATAGGCCCGTACGATGTCAGAATTACATAATTGCATACGCAATTTTCTGTCTGAATTTTTCCTTTATAAAAGTGCCTTAGAAGTAGACATTTTTTAAAAAAAATTATTGCTTTTAAAAAAATATCTGCGCTTCCCGCCTAATTTTAGATAAAGAAAAATAGGTTTTTAGAATTTTCTCGTTGGCAGTTTAAATTTGGTTTTATTTTTTATTTTTTTGATAGTCTCAAGTAATTGATTTAAATGTAAATTTTGAATTAATCAACCAGAAATAGAGCAATTAGAAGCAATTTTGTGTTAAGATCATCGATTCGTTTTCGATTTCCTTTTACGCCATCTGTTACATTTTATTGAAAAAATATTTAAAGCGCGATTGTATATACATTATGAATAAATAAATTAGGTAATTTTATGGCTGTTTTGTTTTTTATGTTCTTATTTTTTTCGAAATACTCACAATTTAATTGCTAAAAATTTCATTTTTAAAAATGCCTTAAAAGCGAACGTTTCTTTAAAAAATTATTGTCTTTAAAAAAATTATCTGCCATTCCCGTCCTCAACAATTTTATGTTCAGAGAAGTTAGAGATCTTTTTTACTAACTATAATTTTAGACAACAATAAACAATGATTTTAGAATTTTCTTGTTGGTAATTTAGCTTTGGTGTTATTATTTAGTTATTTTTTAAAGTCTCAAATAATGGATTTAAATGTCAATTTTGAATTAAATTAGATTATACAATACCTGAATAGGCCCGTATGTCAGATTTACGTAATTTTCTGTCTGAATTATTGCAAAAGCGGCGAAAAATCGTGCTGCTTGCATACATTTGTGTAGATTTTTTCATGTAGACATGTCACCCACTGACATCTAGTTTTCGTAGTAGATTTTTTTAAAAATTCCAAATGAACAATTAATATCCATTTTAATAACTCCCTTATTCCAAAGGAAAATACAATTTATTAAACACAGCGACAGAAGGCAATGGTTTTTTTTTTGAATGCAATTGTATTTTTGATTTATTTGTAAAGGGCCTCAATTTTGTAGAGTTTTAAAAAACACGCCATTCCCCATGAAGTGGTGGCATAACGAAATACTTGCATACTTTTGTTGACATTTAAATACTAGATCACGAAGTGTAAGTTTAAGTGAGGTTTTATTCAATTTTAAATAGTTTACGAACAATTAAGTGTAAATTAATACATTTACATAAATAGTTTTATAGGAAGTCTTTTTATACTTGAAAAAAGGCCCTATCCAGTTCTTCTATAATCCAAGGAATAGTTTGACATTTTGGCATTTTGTGTATTGCCGGTTAAGAAAATGAGATTTATTATCATTGTTTTTGGGCTGTAAAGTGAAAATAACATTTAAAAATTACGAGCAATTAAATATTATAATTTTCACTTTAAAACTAACTAATTACGAAAACAGAACGTCATTTTTCCTCCTCTACAAGCAACCAAACAAATCGGTCGTTATTTTTTAGCTCCTCTACTTTCCGCTGCAGGAATGTGGCGCTGAAGTCAGTAAAAGTACCAGGTTTGTGTATAGAGATGTGCAGATAGGGTAACCACGAAAAACAGCATTTTCAGTTGACACTTTGTTATGGTAGCCTTACCGATGGCATTGATGATTTGGTCGACTGCGCCACAATTTCCCACTTTTGAACTATTGGGAAATTTTTGTTTTTTTAAACAATTTTTTTTTCATTTCTTTCAATTCTTTTTCGATGCATTTTCCCCTTCCGCATTTTTACACCAACCCATTCAAAATCTTTCTTAATTTTCCTTCAGTTCTTCTAATAATTTTTCTATTTGTTCCGATATGATTTTTTCTACTTACGGTGGGTGTGAGATCACATCTCAGCAAAACATTTTCGAACCACCCTCAATCTGCCCATAAAGCTAGCGACAAGCATGTCAGCTGAAACATGTGCTTTCTGAGTATGGGTACTCCTGTAGAACGTCACGTTCAGGAAATTTCAATTTTTATCCTAAATTTTAATACTTTCCCATCCTTTCCAACACACAAAGAATATGGTATGCCATGCAGTATCGATACCAGATGTGTGTCACTAGCATAGATGAGAAAAGAAAGTGGAAATTTTTTTTTTGTTATATTTAAAAGAGACTAAATTTTCGGCAGTTCTGTTCCTAATTAAAAAATTATCTCAGCGACGATAGGAATTCTTTTTGTTGAAATTAAGAAACCTTATTTATTTAACATGGTTTAAATGGGGAAATAATAGGAACGAAAGGCAAGACTCCCGCAGAAACAATGTCATTATTAATGTGCAAACTGTGACACTCCTCAGCAAACATTCCCTCGAAAGCCGATGAATCCCTGTACATAAATTTCACTGAATTTATAAGTTTTGCTATAAAATCAGTATGCCCTTCACACCTCCCTCCCCCTACCCCTTGTGTTTTCCTTCTGGTTAGTAATTTAAAAATTTAAAAAAAACTCCCACCTCATCGGTGGATGATATTAATAATTTTTAGATTTTTCATTTTACTGCTATTGCGGGAGCTATTTTTACCACCGCTGATGAAACTGTACGCATTTCGCGATGCATGGAAATTTTCCAATTGCCAAAATGCCAACTGATTTTGCTCATGCATAAATTACAGGTTGGTCGTTAACCCCAGGCCTCCCCATGCCACCCCATACCTCCTCATGCCTCCTCAGAACCAGAAAAAGTAATATTTTTATTCATTTTCCTATGCAGTTTTTCTTCTGTTGTCATGTCATCCTCATTTGGCTAGCTTTGCTGTCCATCGAAAAAATCGAAAGCGCATCCTGCCCACTTCTGTGTCACATTCAGTCCAAATGGCAGCAATAATAATAAATTTGCGTGATTATAACTAAAACCGTTCGGATTTGTCGCGTTGTAAATTTGATAAAAGTTGGACGAACCGTTTTTTTGGTTGACCAAGTTTGGGTTTTTTTTATTCCAAGTGGAAGCCCGTTTTGCCTGATGGAGAGTGTACCGGCCACTACAGGTGATGATGATCGCGTGAATTTCTCTCCAATAACAACAACGGAGGATGAGATCATCGCCGATGGTTTGTTCGGATAAGCGAGGCCCAATTTCCGTTGTGACACTTGTTCACGGATTGTTCACCGCAGCACTGACATAGGCGGATCAATATTCATTTTTCTTATCTTCACACTTTCTAAACACGCCATGCACGCAGACGTATTGACAAGTGTTGGGGTTTTATGAGATTCGAAGGCGGCAGCTTTCATGCTCCAATTGGTGCAGGTCAAGTGCGGCATATGAAGCCTCTCTCCTAATCCCCTCTCTCCACCACCTAACAGGGTATACCGCGTAGAACGAACGATAGAAGATGAAATTGCGTGAAAAATACGAGTTTTGCATGCTGTCATTGTTTACACCTCCAGACTCGCTCGATTGCGGATCCATCGAAGCGAGAAGCAGGCAACAAATCAACAATAATCAAAAACACACAACAACTGGTGCTACAGCGAAAACCGTACACATTGTGGTAGCTCAGTTACGGCTGGACTATTAACGATAAATAATGAAATTGTGATAAATTAATGAGTTGCCATGTCCTCTTGGGAAAAGCGAAACGCAACCAGATGCACTGGACGCGTCACGGTTGCTTGACAGCAATTGCAAATATTTACGATAGTCGCGGAAAGTATCTTGATGGGGTCATCTTCTCCATCGTCGTCGTTCCATCTTTGGCTCCCCATTTTGCTATTGTTTACTTGACAGCGACACGATCTTTTGATGAAGATGATGATCTGTTCTCGCAACATTGTAGTACCTTCACTTGATGTCGTCAACTTTTACGACTAGTGATCCTCCCCCGTCCATTCCGTCCGTCTTTTTGTGGTAATAGAGAACCCATCGCAGATAAGAGATCGGAAAAGTCTTTTTATGTAAATTTTTGCATTTCATTTATTTTTACTGACTTATAAATGAGTGTTGTTTATTGTAGCAAGTTTTGTTCAGAGTCTTCCGGAGTTTGCTTTTTCAATTATTGGGAAAAGGAAGGGAGAAGGGGGACAAGAAACTTGCAATTTTTGAATCATTTAAGAAAAAAGAAGAAATGAAGGAAAAATCCATTGTTGAGGCCATAGTTAAATTTTATTGTGGTTTTTTTGTGGTGCGTCTCTGTGAGTACTAACAACTTCTTCGGCTGACGGTGTTTTGCATGGCTTCAAAGTGGATTTGAGAAGCTGTTTTATGGAAGATTTGAAGTGTACTTGCATGGCGTCAACTTTTTGATGAATAGCCCGTAACTCTCGAAACGTAATAACTGGCAATTATGACAATCGCTTGTCGTATAAATCGTTACGTTCTCGAATATGACCACTTCTGAAGCGAAACGGCGGCTGGGATCATTCCAATGTTCACAAAGCGGTCTATGGCCGCACCCGATTGACATGCAATAATTACTAAATTACAGTGTTTTGTTCATTCGGAATACCATTGAATTCACAACAACTTCGTGTGGAAGTCAGTGGAGCTCCACTTTGCAAAGACAAGACTCCAAGAAACGACTGACATGACATGGCATGACGTGATCGAAATACTATTAATTTTGGTTCTCTCGCGATTGTGCAGCGATTGCAGTAAAAGTGGTGCAATGATGCAATTTTTATTTCAAAACTTTTATGATATTTTCACAAATCCCCACTTTTGTTGTTTTTTGTTTCCATTTCAAGTAACGTTAGTACAAAAGGTCTAATTTTGGCGATTAAGGAATAAGGAAATTAAAGGAAAAATGTTTTTTTTGCGAATTAGTTTATAAACCATGCCATAGCGGGACCCCCTCGCAGTCCGGTACACTAACGACTGTGCTACCGGGCCGGCTTTAGGGAAATTTTTTTTATTTTAAAAAATAATTTTCTTTATCAAAGTGTGTCTTTTTGTAAGTTTTTAATTTATGATTTCAGTTTATTTTGTGCGTTATTTAAAAAGAAATAGTGATTAACGCGCTTAGAAAAATAATTTCCCAAACTCAATGTTTGAATTTAATTGTAAATTTTTATAATTTGCTGAATAATAATTTTTAGAAATACCAAAAGGGCATTTTCTGAAATATATGAAAAGTTTCTCCATTTTAAATTCATAAAAACTTCATAATGCCTCTCTCGTAAAAGCGCTGGTCACTATTGGCGAAAAACTCGGCTAAGGGATTTTTACAATATTCTCTTGATGCCAATTGCTTATCAATAAGGAAGTTTTGCGATGATAAAAAAAGATGTTAATTGCTTGATGCCAGATCGGACTATAAGGTGGTTGCCTGATGGAACACAACACCTCTCCTATTGGCCAATGTTGGCCGCTTCAAACCGTCCAATTGTTGACAGTAGATTGTTGGAAGCAGTTCATAGTAGAGAAGATTCCTTTCCAGTCCCACCAATTATATATTACTACACCCATCTAGCGAAAAAATAATGAATTTCTTGCTACCCAAACAATTATTTCCTCTTTTTGTAATTGATAAAAATTTACCCTTTTCGCCAAATAGAAAAATGTCTCCGGTAAATATTATTAAAAATTTCCCTTAGATTCATTTTCAAAAATTACTTGCTAAAAATATTATATCAAAAATGACTCGCTAAATTCCCATTAGATAATTCATTTTAATATGTTCTTTATATTTTATAGGGGGATTTTTTCCCCTTCTATTTTTGAAAACTTTTCGCTCACAGAAATTGTTTTAACCAATCATAAAATCGCTTCCCATAACAATATTTTGTCTTCAAATTTTACAATAATTTCCCATTCACTTTTTTTTTTTAAATTCCCGTTTTTGCCAAACAGAAAAATGCCTCCGGTAAATATTATTAAAAATTTCCCTTAAATTCATTTTCAAAAATTACTCTCCAAAAATATTATATCAAAAATGACTCGCCAAATTCCCATTAGACAATTAATTTTATTATTTTCTTTATATTTTACAGGGGGATTTTCCCCTTCATATTTTTGAAAACTTTTCGCTTACAAATTCTTTTTTAACCAATCATAAAATCGCTTCCCATAACAATATTTTGTCTTTAAATTTTACAATAATTTCCCATTCACTTTTTTTTTAAATTCCCATTTTTGCCAAACAGAAAAATGCCTCCAGAAAATATTATTAAAAATTTCCCTTCAATTCATTTTCAAAAATTACTCCCTAAAAATATTACATCAAAAATTACTCCCTAAATTCCCATTAGACGATTCATTTTAATATGTTCTTTATATTTTATAGGGGGATTTTTCCCTTCTATTTTTGAAAACTTTTCGCTCACAAATTCTTTTTTAACCAATCATAAAATCGCTTTCCATCAACAATTGTTTGTCTTCAAAATTTACAATAATTTCCCATTCACTATTTTTAAAAAATTCCCCTTTTACGCCAAATAGAAAAATGTCTCCAGAAAATATTATTAAAAATTTTACTTAAATTCATTTTCAAAAATAATTACTCCCTTAAAATATTATATCAAAAATTACTCCCTAAATTCGCATTAGACGATTCATTTTTATATGTTTTTTATATTTTATAGGGGGGTTTTCCCCCTCATATTTTTGTAAACTTTTTGCTCACAGAAATTGTTTTTTAACCAATCATAGCGATTTGCCTCACAATTTTTTCTCTTCCAGACTTACAATAATTTCCCGTTCACCATTTTCAAAAATTTCCGTTTTCCCATTTATGAAAATTTTACCTTTCAAATTATTCAAAATTTTCTTCAAATTTATCAAAAAATTTTCCTTACAAAAGTTTTTTAGTCTATGCAATTTTTGAAAATTATTTGTTAAAAATTCATAAGAATCTGCCCTTAGGAGTTTGAAAAAATTCCCCTTTCAAATTTTGCATAAATTTCCATTTTTCTATCCTTTTTTGCACATTAATAAATAATTTCCTTATTACTACAATATTTGTGAAATCTTGCCTTTTTCTTCTTCACAATAATTTTTAATAATTCAAAAGAATTTTTTTTGCAAAGTTCTCTTTTTGATTATTAAAAATTTCCCTTTTCCTTATAAATAAGAAAAATTTACCTTTTAATAGAAATCGATCAATTTTGAAAACTGCTGCTTTTAAAGAAATTTTTAAAAATTACTAATTTAATAATATCTCAAACTAAAATTAAAATAAATAATTATTTAAAAAATTTTACTAATTTTTATTTTTGCTTTTATTTTCCAGGTTTGTACACAAAAATATAAATTATTTGGGGTTTTTTTCTGGAATATCACATTTTTTGTGGGCTTTCTCTACTGAACGCGATGTAATATTATATTATGATGCGAAAAAATATGAAAATTATTTATTAAAGGGATTTTTAAAGGTATGTAAAAAAAAAAATTTCGTAACTTATTTGAATTTTGATAAATTAAAAATTCTAATTTCCGCAATAGTCTAATTTTGATTCCAAAAATATATCAAATTAAGACCAATTCTTATGGAAACTCAAATACCACCAACTTTGCAATTCTTAAAAGAATACCACTACAAATCAACAAATTTACCAATTTTAAAAAAATAATAAGAAATAATTAATAATCTGAGCGGGCGATTTTAATTTCCAATTTCTTCCTTCCTTCCTTATTAACAAAACAAAAAAATGGCACAAAAATTACAATTTTTTGGAGAGAAAAAAAATCAATTTTATCGAAAAGCGAAAAGGAGAGAGTGGGTGTATATTTTTTTTAAATCATAAATTCTATACTTTCAAATAACGATAAAAAAAAAAACAATTTAAAAACGTTAATTCGTATAAAATCAAATGAAAAAAAATAGGTCGACAATTGTCATCGCAATAAATAAAAATATTACCAATACGTATGCGCGATTGCAATTCGTAATGAGATGATTTATGTATTATCATGCTGTGAAGTTGATATTATTGCTACTGAATTTTGGCACTCTCCCTCTCTCTCTCGCGCATATGACCAGTCCGGTCTTGTGCGAAAGATACACAAACCATCGAAGAGCGATCAGAGACGCCATTAGCTTAAATTTCGTTCGTGGCGGTGACTGTCTGCTGTCAGAGTTTACCTATTCTTATTTTTTTGGTGAGTGGTTGAATTTATATAATTCGAATTGGTTTGAAATCTTTTCTTATTTAATATCAAAGTCAAACAAGAAGAAAAAGAATAAATAGAAGAAAGAATAAAAAAGAAAAATTTTAAAATATAATAGAAAAAAATTCGGTCACAGAGAGAGAGAGAGAGAGAGAGAGAGAGAGCAAACATAACCGCAAAACGATATTTTCTCTCTGTGTGTAGGTGCAAGTAAGGTTTCGTCCGCTGCCCACAATACGCTATCATTTATAATAAAGCCGGCATTTGTGGATTTTAGCGCTTAGTGTAGGGTCGCGTGCGCCGCTTTTAGTTTATTTATTTTCGTCGATGATCTTGAATAATACCATATTCCGTCTCTTCTACCGTCTGCCACTTATATATCGGTCAAGTGTTGGCTACGATTTTATTGGCAATTGTTTTTTTTCTCTCTGACCATATGCAGGCAAGTGTGGAAAAATGAGAGAGTTTTCTGACTATATTATTTTCGTTTTTTTTTTTTTAAATAAATTGAAAAAAAAACACTAAATACTCGATGGTGAAAGTGTAATTTTTCGGAATTTTATTATTTCCATTTTATTGTGCAATCGTAGAGAAAAAGTGTAATTATCGAAACAACAACAACAACACTCTTGTAGACGGAGAGAAGAAGAATCACTGCTGTCATATTTGTTTTTCTTGCATTTTGTTTCTAATACGACATATCATATTAAGTGGGTGCGTACATGTGCATTTTGGTGCAGTCAGTGAGTTCGAATAAGATTCTTATTATTGTCGAATGTGGTCGGTTTTCGTTTTTTGGTGTGTGCATTTTTAGTGACCGAATTACCAACTTAAATACAAGCTGATCGGATCGCCGGTAGAGTGTGCTTCTGATGATCAACAATTATTGTGTCGCCGCCTCTCTACTCCTTCGCTCTAACGCAAATCGGTAGTCATTCTATTTGTTCTAATTTTTTTTTGGTGTTTGATTTTGCCAAAACATATTTTATTTTAAACGAAGAAGTCATTTGTGCTTGTGTTCAAACTGCGTTATTATTTAGTGAATGATTTTTGTAGTGTGAACAGTTATCATTGTGTCTATAATACAGAACAATTTTTTTTTATTTATTTAAAAAGGAATTTCTTTACTATTAAATTTGTCATATGCGCGTAAAAATCACTCTTAAAAATTAAATTGTGTAATAAAACCAAAAAAATCCACGTATTTTTGTAAATTTATTTTTTACACTTAGTTTTTTTTTTCAAATTTAAAATGAGGTGAAAAACAAATATAAAAAGAAAAAATCAGAAAAATTAGATCAATATAGACAGCAACAAAAAAAAAATATAAATCAGAAACAAGAAGAAAAGGAACTGATTTTTTAAAAAAATAGTAAAAGTGGAAGGAAGAAAATAGATAAACAAGAAATAAAAACCAAAAGTGAACAAACAAGAAATTCAAGTTCAAGTTTCGTAAAAGTTACATGATTCGTGAACGAAAGAAAAAAGAACAAAAAAAATTCCATATTTATTGACCAACAACTAGCCCTGCCAACTACAGTCAAAACACCAATTGTATATGTGTGTATGTGCATCTTCTTTGCACAAACAACAAAAAATCGTGTTTGCCGGTATTTTTTGTAGTCCATTTTCGTATATTCAATTTTTTCTTTTGAAAGGAACTATTTTCTCTCTCCCTTTTTGTGATATTTCAAGAATAACATTTTTCTATTGCTGCCTCCTTCGGTCATACCATTTAATATAAAAATAATAATAAGTTTTCCGTAAGTGCGTGTATATGGGACACGACAGTAGTTGGAAGTGAGTGTATTTCGTGGATTTTAACTCTTACATAGATGTGTGTGCGACTTGGATGGAAGACATTAAATAAATGCGATTAAAATGGCGGAAGTTGCTTGCCTTCTAATCATTTGTCCGTGGTTGTTATTTGTTTTCGTTTTACTTTACGCAATGATGATTTTGTGAGGTAAAAAATTTTATAAAAAAAGGAAATAGAAATAACAAACTAATTTTTATGGTTTTTATACTGTAAAAATAGTGTTTTTTTTTGTTCTTTTTCGTATTTTTCATTTATTCATCATATTTTTTTGTTAGTTTTTTTTCAAATATTTACCATTTTCTACAAGAACAATTTTTGTTCGTTTGTTCTAAGAATGGAAAAGAGAACAAGATACACTGTAACAATAGATCATTCATTCTGCTCCTTCTTATAAGAGTTCACTTATTTTTATTTTGTTGCTTATTTTTACTATTGGTATGTTTTTTTCTCTTTCATTTATTCTTAGATTTAGTACTTGTTGTTCAGAGTTGCAAAATTAAAATTCTCCCTCTTGCTCTATTGTGCATTAAACAATTTTTCTTGCAAACTTGGAAGTATTTAAAGCAATTTATAAAAAAAAATTATGCGTTTTTAAATTTTTATATTCTTTTATTTATGAACGTATAGTAATTTTTTTAAATTAATAAATATTATAAAGTATAATATTTTTTGTGTTAAAAAAAACACATAAAAAATCAAAAATTAAAAATTAAAAACTAATAAACAAACTTTAAAAATGAAGTATTTTTTTGAAAAATATCCTTTTTAAACAATTAAAAAAAATAATATACGAGGTCTGTTCAAAAAGTACCACGAAAATTTGAATTTCCGCGGGTTACGTATATTGGATTTTCTAAATTTTTTTTCTGTGGCGTTATGTTGGTACTTATGTCTCTCACTTATGCCGACAAGTTCGGCCATTTTGAATATTCAGTTAATTTTTGAGTGTTGCTTTGCTTGCTCCTCTTCGAATCGTATATCAGTATTCACTTGAATAATCTTTCAAAAAATTAAATTTTCATTTATTTAATAGAAGAAAAAAAAAATGGTTTTGACAATACAAAATAGAGAAATAGCACTTTCCTAAGGTCCTAATTGTAAAAATTGTAAAATTCAAAATATTTGATGATTTAAAAAAAAAATATGTAAAGAAATGTGGAAACAGATTCGTACCACAAATATTGTAATAGCAGGAAGGCGAGATCGAATATGTTCTTATATTTACGCTACACATATGTGTACATCAAAAAGAGGGTGGACGTCAATGTTTACATTGGCGATATTTTCATATATAGAAATTTTGCTTTACTTTGGATTACCAATTGCTCAGTAGTTTCTACTGGGATGAGGTCCCAAGCTGTCAAGGTGGTAGAAGCTGTCAGAATATCGCTTCAACAGTTTCTGAAACTATATTTAAAAGTGTTTCCACACTACAATAGATCCGAATGGCCACCTATGACCCGCGAGTTTTAGTAAACATGAAGAAATATTTACATTTATAATGAAATTTATATTAAGCAAGAACAGTAACAGGTTAACTACCGAAAATTCAAATGCTTTTATTCGTTTTAAAACGACTAACTATAAATCAGACTTGACCAAATTTAGACGTCACAAGTTCAACATTCAGGGGAGCCATTGATATCGAAGAGAACGTTTATAAATAAAATTCATTCAACTATGTTTGTAATTATTTTCTTAATCATATACATCTTATTATTTACTAAAAGACGATTTTAATAGAAAATATCTCGGACCCAAACGTCTCTTTAATTCTGACATTTTGTTTAATTTTGACCATCGGCCAAAAAAGGTTGCCGACCCCTGGTCTGAGCTTGCCGACCTCTGGTCTAAGCTTATCGACTCCTGATCTAAGCTTGCCGACCCCTGGTCTAAGTTTGCCGACCCCTGGTTTAAGTTTGCCGACCCCTGGTCTAAGTTTGCCGACCCCAGATCTAAGCTTGCCGACCTCTGGTCTAAGCTTACCGGCCTCTGGTCTAAGCTTGTCGACTCCTGATCTAAGCTTGCCGACCCCTGATCTAAGCTTGCCGACCCCTGGTTTAAGCTTGTCGACCCCTGGGCTAAGTTTGCCGACCCCTGATCTAAGTTAGAGTTCTGGTCTAAGATTGCCGATCTCTGGTCTAAGTTTGCCGACCCCTGGTCTAAGCTTGCTGTCCCCTGATCTAAGCTTGCGGACCCCTGGTCTAAGCTTGCCGACCCCTGGTCTAAACTTGCCGATCCCTGGTCTAAGTTTGCCGAACCCTGGTCTAAGTTAGAGTTCTGGTCTAAGATTGCCGATCTCTGGTCTAAGTTTGCCGATCCCTGGTCTAAGCTTGCCGATCCCTGGTCTAAGTTTGCCGACCCCTGGTCTAAGCTTCCCGACCCCTGGTCTAAGCTTACCGGCCTCTGGTCTAAGTTTGCCGACCCTGGTCTAAACTTGCCGATCCCTGGTCTAAGTTTGCCGAACCCTGGTCTAAGTTAGAGTTCTGGTCTAAGATTGCCGATCTCTGGTCTAAGTTTGCCGACCCCTGGTCTAAGCTTGCTGTCCCCTGATCTAAGCTTGCGGACCCCTGGTCTAAGCTTGCCGACCCCTGGTCTAAGCTTTACTCAGGATCACCTGCAGTACACAATTTTGTTTTGTATAATTCAGTTTTTCCTATACAAAAAATTCCAACGTAGAACAAAATTTTTATATATGAAAATATTGCCCGTAAAAACATTGGCGTCCACCCTTCATTGAAGAAAAAAAAACAGCCAAAAAAAATGGGACGAAATTTTAAATTCCTAAAATTATTAGTTTTGTTTAGTTTTTAATCTAAAAAGAACCTCTGAACAGAACTGGAGGTGTACAAAAAATACTCTTCTAGCCCAGTTCCTGTTTGGTAATAAATTTAATTGTCAAGCTTTCTTTCTTTAAACAAAATTTTATTTCAACAATTTTTTAGGAAATGAAAATTTGCATATGTTTTTAATAACAATTTTCTAAATAAAATCTTTCTAAAAATAAACCATGAGAACATTCTGTATGCTAAATTGTCTCTTATATCACCTGTTGTTGAATCATTTATAAAAGTCAATCCGAAAATAGGTAAAAATTTGTCTTCCAACAAGTGCATCTGTTTTGGCCTAAAAATAACTTAACAAGGAGTATTTTCTTACGATAGGATTTACTTACAAGAATATAAGTTAAAGCCACAAAAAATATAAATTAAAAGAAAGCTTTTTTCTAAGTTTGTTGACTATAGCTCCCCTTTTCAGATAATTTTCAAAAAATCGTCTTCGTTAACTAAAGGAGATTTTTAAGTCTGTTTTTGCAAGAATTTCCTATTCGCACAGACTAGCCTACGAATCTCTACTGTCTATTGTGATTAAAAAAAAACTTTCAATTTGAATTTTTTACCAATTTTCTACTTTCAATATCAGAATTGTTGATCATCAACAACACGCGTATATTTATTTATTTTTAGTTAAAAGGAAATTAGTTTTAAAAAAAAGAATAAAAAGATTATTTTTAGTTGACAGGAAATTAGTCTACTCAAAATTGGTCCGGACTTTTTTCATTTTCGATGCTTTTTTTAAATATTGGCGTCGAATGTATGCGAAATGATTCATATTCGGTGCTATTTTGGGTACAATATTTTTGGGGTTTGTTCTTTACTGTTTATTTTTGTATAGTCTGCCGGACTTTTCAGAGAGAGAAGAGTCTTCTGAGAGTAAACAAATTCAATAATCTTATAGGAATTTGCATTTGTTGTTTTATAAACAATTTATGCGTACTTTCAAAAGGCATAAGTGACATTATTTTACATTTTTAAGTGATTTCAATTATTTTTCATTTTCTATCGGAATAAGACAGTTTTGTTGGGGATGTTTTTGCCTATAGAAAAATATTGTAGATCTTCGTCCGCTTTCGGGTGGATTTTCTTCTTTTCCCCTTAAATATTCCCACTTTATGGGACGTTTTAGAATTTATGAACTTATATTTTGTTGTTGCTTATTTTCGCATTTTGATCATTAAATTTTTTTGGGGGCAATTTCTCTTGAAAAGCATTCTATACATACTAAATACTCATACATAATTTATTGGTATGACTAAATTTACCAAAAATATTTTTTGAACAAATATCGAATAATGAGACGCGTGCCATTTAGGAATTTATCAACATATTTTTCCACTGCCCTTTTAAGTGAGAGGTTTTCAAATAACCAAAAGAAAAAAAAATTACTAAAAAAACATTTCGGATAGTTACGCAAAAAAACTGAGTTGAATTAAATACCAACCCTTCCTATAGCCTCCTTACTCCCCCCATCTTAGACTAGGTGATAATCAATGGTTGAGCGCGTTGATAATCAAATTGACAAAGGGTTGGGGTAATTGGTAGCGAAAAAATACTTACAAAATTCGAAATTTCACAAGAAAAGGATACATTTTTTTTTTTATTGCGAAAATAACCAATAGCGTTGATGGAATCTAGTCACGGCATATTTTTTTTTGTGTCTGAAACAGCACACAACATAACAAATCATAAATCAAAAATGAGGCAGCAACTTCTACAGTTTATTGGGCAAAAAAGGAAACCTATTAAAAAAAAAGTCGTTAAGCTTATTTTGCTCCATTTTATAAATTTAGGAATTTTTTTTCACAGGTAACATAATTTACGGTTTCGCATAAAAAAGTGTTCAAGGGAATCTATTTTCATAAATTTGTTCACTGGTAACGTAATTTACTGCTGCTCGAGAATTTTGGGGAGCTCTAACAGAAAATAGCGCGTAAATCTTTTCTGTTTAAGGCATTTTTTCGATTGTGAAATGTGTTGAGGAGAGTGTGGTGAAGTACGGCTCTTCCATCTAAAGGCATGATATTTTGTGCCTCATACTATCAATAAGCAAAAGGCACGTGCGATTCTGCCGCTGAAGCTCAACCAATTGATGGCCAGTAGAGTTGAGTTGTCCATCAAATTTCCGGTCTTATCTACTCACGCAATTAGACACGATACCCCAATCCCCAATTCAGAATAGGCACTGCTATTTTGTTCAAGGTTAAGGCTACCATTTGGAAATTCCGAACATGACTTTCCCCACCATTTCCAGCTTCTTCGTTTTCCTCGTAATTTAATGTACTTTTCATATCATATTCCTCATATCCAATTCCATTAATTGAATGGCAAATAAACAACAACAAAAATAATAATAAAAACAAAATGGTAGAAGGAGGAGAATCTTTGAAATAATAATCACTGATTTGTCGATTGGAGGTTGCCTTGTGTGTGGGGTTTATTTACTCTCGACAATATCCTTAAAAGATATTCAAAGACCAAACGACAAAGTCTTGTCTAAACACAACAATATTTATGGAGCTTGAGCGATTGGAGATGGTGTATGGGGAGTGTGCTTGTCGTTCAATCGGAATCTTGGTTATTCCAAAACAAAGCCAATCCTTGAGTGAAAATTGTAATCGATATGTCCTCAGTACTAAAAATACGCTTCCGTTTTGACTTTAAGTGGTCCAATAAGATGATTGGACAACTTAATCTCTTCAAATCATGTCTAGGATCATTTTTCTCCTTTTCTCAGCGATTGTGTGTAAAACCTTAATTTAGACTTTCGATCAAAAAAATAATATTTTAATAATACTTTGTGTTCCAAAAAAATTTTACAACCAAATTTACTGTTTAAAATGTTTTTGATTTAGCGACACATATCTGTGTAGAGCTGGGGACTCAGAATAGAGACCTACAGTATTTTCTGTATGTCATAAAAGGTGACTTAAATAGAAATTTTTAATTCTTTCCCCAAAAGTGCACAGTATTTTCTAAAAAATATTTGCTCCAACAAATTAAGGAAACGTGATTTGAAATATTTCCGATTGCTTATCAATAAAGTTTTGTTGAACAGCATTTTTGGGGACAACAAAATTTTTTTGTAGTCTGGAATTTTTGTGCCTTTTCTTAAGTATGCTAGGGCGCCCAAAATAATATTTTATTTAAAAGAAATTTAGGGCTAATTTAACGGTGTGTATGTGATTAGAAAATGTTAACGATTGTTGATCAACAAAGTTTTGTTCAACACAATTTTTTCACTACCAAATTTTTGAGTTATTTTCTTTCAAAATGGACCCTCATTCACTCGAGGACATAAAATTTGCAAATTTTTCGCTTGTTAATCAACAAAGTTTTGTTGAACAGCATTTTTTGGGGCCAAACATTTTTTCTGGTCTGGAATTTATGTGCCATTTTTTAAGTATGCGAGGGCGGACACCCAAAATATTTTATTTAAATAAAATTTACGACATATTTAACCGTGTGAATATCATAAGAAAATGATAACAATTGTTGATCAACAGAGTTTTGTTCAACACAATTTTAGTGCGCAACAAAATTTTTTCACTCTCAAATTTTCGCGTTATTTTCTTTCAAAATGGACCCTCACTTATTCGAGGGAGACATTAAATTTGAAAATTTTTCGTTTGTTAATCAACAAAATTTTGTTGAACAGCATTTTTCGATGCTAAAATTTTTTTTCAGTCTTGAATTTTTGTGGCCTTTTTTTCCAAAAAAAAGTGCCAAAAGTATTTGATAAAAAAAATTTGCAAAAAAGAAATTAAAAATTTTTCCGACTGTTGATCAACAAATATTTGTTGAACAAGATTTCCAAATACCCACAATTTTTTCTAGTCTTGATTTTTTTTAAATGCTCATCTCCTTTTCTAGTCTAAGTCAAATAACAAATTTATCAACAAAAGAAGTTAGATTGAAATTTATTTGCTCGAGCCCAATTTGATCAACAAAATCGTGTGATTATCGATCCTGACAAATTTGTTTATTATTGATTATAATTATTATACTTAATTAAGTAATTAAAGCCAAAATTACTAAACCACAATTAATAAAAGACTTCAAGCTGAACGTTTTAGCTACATTTTTAAAATCTCTTTTTTTGTTGATCAACAAACTCTTGTTGACCAAAAAAATTTTATCACTGAAAATTTTCTTTTTTTTCAATTCAGACAATATTTTATTTAAATTTTAGAGAAAAATTATTCGAAAATATTCAACAACAAAATATTTAGACCACATTTTGCACGTGTCAATTCAATTTTGAAATTTTTGTTGAACGATAAGATCTTGTTGACTCACATTGAGACTGACTGACTATTGACGGAATTTCTCTAAAAGGATATTTTGTGCCAAACAAACAAGATTTAGTTTACTTTTAAAAGAAAAATTGTCAATAACACACAAGATAGGACATTTCTATAGAAAATATGGGCTTTTATCAACTGATGACAGTGCAATTCAATTTTGCTGTTGTTTGTTGATCAGAAATCTTCTTCTGTTGATCAGTTGGTAACATTTTTAAAATAACAAATTTGATTCCTGGTGTTCTATGAAAATTCGTTGACCATAAAATATCTAATATTGATTCAGTTTTGGTCCCACTTCCCCCATTCTCAAAAAGTTATTTAATAATAAAAATTGAAAGCGTAATTTCTAAATTTTCCCTAAAAGCCTATCTCGTTGCATAGGCAATTTTTGGTGAAAGTTAAGAAAGAATTTCCTTCTTTGAAATAACTATTCTGCTCTCCTCACCCTTTTGTTAAAAATTAAAAATTCTATAAAAGGTAAATTATTCCATTATCGTTTTGCAATGCAGCCTATCGTGAGTGGACTTATGCTTATACCCCTCTAATATAAGAGCCATTCTGCGTTGTTCCTCTTCTGCTGCCTACTAAAAAGATTTCAAGCAATTTTCTTGACTACCGAAATTATCGAATATTTTCCTCATGAATTTTTGATGATATTTTCCAAAAATGTTGTCTTCCAATCGTAAACATTGTCCCAAGCCACCCTTTCCTGTGTGCCTTGCAAAAATTTCGATGCTATTATTATTATCGGTACACTTCTATTTTTAAATATTGATAAAGACGCTTTTGGAAGCCATCCACCCAAATACTCACCTGCTCAAAACGTGATGTCAACATTCTCTTGGCTGTGCGAACTTTCCAGAATTTAACTCTTGGATAAGAAAATCGACATAATAAATAAGCGAAAGGACGAACAAATTAAGACGTGGGGAATCAGAAAAATTCACTTTCACAGGAAAAGCTCCCTAAAATTAGATTGGCTGCAAGAGCTTTTCTCAGCTCTGTGTCTGTCCCTTCTTCCTGTATCGCTCCCCTATTCAACTCATTTTGTTTCTTCCTTTTTCTCTCTTTTTGTTCCTGTTCGCGACTATCTGTGCTTGTGTGTACCGTTCAGTGGAGATTTGCAGGATTTTTATAGAGCGCCCATCATTAGCAGCACCAATTTAAAGACTTGCGCATATGTCAAAAAAAATGAATGTGGAGCTTTTTAAAGAGCAGCAATAATAAGAACAAAGTTTTAGGCAATTCCCCCCCATTTAAACAGTACGGAAAATTGAGATTTAAATCATGACCAAATTTTCGTAACAAAATCTAAGGATTGGTGAGATTCAGGGGGGGGGGGGGGGGGGTTTGAGAGGGTCACATGCAGTCAGCTCCATTTTGTATTGTTCTGGTAATAGTATCAGTAAAGCTTTGCATCCATTACTGGGCAAAGAAGGTTCACCTGGAATAATTTTCGCCTTTCACTTTTCTGTTTTTGTTTGTAAGGGCAATCACAGTTCTTTTTTTTTATAGGCCATACGACGTACCACCTTCCATATTTATTCAATAATCAATAATACTGCGTGCCAGATTGAAATGAATTCCGAATCGTTCAACAAACACACTTTTCTGGGCTTTTATGACTAATCATATCGAATAGACAAACTTTATGGATATTTCCTTTTCCGGGTACGGGCATACTTTTTTCTTCCCTAATCCTATTTATTGTCCAAAATGTATTTTTGGGGAAATCTAAATCGACGCAGAAGAAATGGGGGTTAAAAATATGTTTTTATGTTAATATCTGTTCATCAGGTCCAGACAGACAATAAAATATCGGCAGCCGTCGTCGAGATAATCAATCGCAACCGTTCAACACTGCCGTTGATCAAGTGTCTTTTAGGAAAATTGTTTAATAGAAAAATTGCAAAAAGGCTTTTTACTTTGAAAAGGATTAATTTCCTTTTGGTGTCGAGACAGGAAATAGAACACGAAGCCTTGTGTCTGTCAACACAGATTGACTGTTTAATCAATTGTGAGTTATCGAAGTCTAGAACCAATTCTATTTGCATGTTGATCAAAAACCAAACAAATCTTGTTGAAGAGACTTTTTCAGCAACGCAAATATTTTTCCATTTAAAATTAGTCCTTTTTAAAGTTGGTCTCGATGGCTACCCAGAAAATGTCTTATAAGAAAAAATTTAGATCCAAATCTGGGGCCGATTTTCGATTTTTTTTGTGTTGTTGATCAATAAAATTTTGTTGAATGGAAATTTACATCACATAAATTGACCTTTTGCTTCTGCAATTTTTTTGTTGTTGTTGAAATTAGATACTTTTAAGATGAAAAATATCCAATCGGAAATTGTTGTGACCCATTTTTTTTTCGTTAGACGATGTAAAAGTTTTTGGTGAAAAATCAGACGGAAATGGAAAATTCCAAATTTTTGTAGATTGTTGACAAAATTTATTCCCCTTCATTCAATTTGCGAATTTCTTTCCTCGTTTCAACGTCAGTTCTCTTCTCTAAAGACTTCCCATTGCAGTGCACGAAAAACTGAAAGTGTAACTTTCACTCGATAATTCAGGTGATTCGATTTCTGTACGAATTTTCCTTGAAAACTGCAATAGAAAAGCTTTTAAAACTTCCCAGACAAATTTCGGTTTACATTTTGTGCGTATTTATAGAATAAAAAAACCTTTTAATTTCCTAACGAAAAGTTTTCCAGTTTCCCAATCAAGTCAAGTTGTTATAATTTAAATATTAAAAATCCAAATTGGAAAAGAACGAGGATCTTCCCTTGGAAGAGAATCACAATTTGGACTTTTGTACTGCGCATACACACGCCATTACGGATTCCCAGTTCAGTTCTGTTTAGTTTTATTACGTTTCGAATCTGTTTTTAGGATGGAAACGAGTGGGGGCAGACGCTGCCCAACCATAGCGATCCCCATTGTTTCGGTGACGTTAGGCTGTTGTGTGTACATCAGTCGGACCCCAAAATATGTATCCAGTCCATCTGCGTTCGTGCTCGTATGTATGCGTGTCTCCACACTGCAATCGGTTGGTTACAAATTCTCTTGGCAACTTTTGGAAAATCGATTTCCATTCAAAAGCAAAGCTCCCGCCGAATATGATTTGGAAAGCGCATTCACCTATGCATAAAATTCTCCTTTTAAAGGGAGGGGGCGGTAGCACAAACCACTAACCTATTAGTTATCGTTCGTTCTAAAATAAAGTTTACTAGTAACTCTGTGGGGGGGGTAAAATATTCGAATATTCTTAATTGATAATTTTCCATTTATTCAGATTCGTCGGAAATTCTTTTAAAGATTTTCTTCATGGAAATTCTCGTGTCTACAAACAACTTCCGTGAGGTAAAAGGCAAAAGCTTTTTATAAAAGGTTCTGCTTTGCTGTTTTCCAGACTCTTCAGTCGAATTCTTTAGTCTCTGACGCTTCGTTTGTGTCCTACGAATATAACTAAATATTTTTCCATGTTCTTGAGGGAAAAGGAAAAATGTTTTTTGTCTAAAAATAATTTTAAAAAAGTATTTTTAAGGGTCCCTTGGATGAGCATATGCCAGAAGTTTCGATTACTTTTATTCTATTCCATCGAACCAAACCCTCGCCATTTTCCAAACCGCCCACCTCCTTTTTCTCATGCTCAATACTTGTTGTTTCCTTTCTCTTTTTTCCCATTATTTCCGAAATAATTTGAATATACATCTTTGCCTTGGAAATGATCAACTCTCCTCTCCATTCGTACTGATTTTTACATAGAGTACGAGTGCCTTTCTTCTCTCTCATTTGCTCTGTACTCACTAAGCGGCGATTATCTCACCCAAATAAGCTCACGCCACATACAGTAATTACTGTACATAATCACGCATGTGCAATTTGTTCTTCCTAATTTTCCTCTCTCTCTCTCGCTCTCTCTTATTCTATATTGGTTTTTTTCTTTGGAAATGCTGCCATTTTCAGATTGTGCATTTTTGATATTGTCTTTGGGCTTTTCCCCATCAAAGTTTCTTGTCGTTTTGATAATAATTTTTTCTTTATTCACCAATATTCAAATTTGGTGAATGCTTTTTTTCTCTCTATGCGCTTCTATTTGATTAAGGGTATGGGAAAAGCAGAGTGTGCGATAAAGTAAGATGGATCAAGAAGTGGAGTGTTGAGAGAATATTTTCTATTTTGCAGGTTTTATTTAGAGATACACAAAATTTTTATTATAAATGAAAAAAATTAATTTCCCTCAACGATCAAAATCACAACTACCTAAACTAACTTAATTAAAAACCAGGGAACGGCGGGGGACAGTTCGTTTTCCTTTTTTTTTTTGCTATTTAATTTTGGTCTATTTCTTTTTTGGCTTTTTCGTGGTTTGTTTATATTTATTTTAAATATAATTACATGTTTTTTTTATATTTTAAAATGTTCAATTTTGTAAACTGGATACACAAAAATTTTGTAGCTTTTTCCCTCCCTCTTAAAAACAAGTTTCTCTCTTTTATTGCTCTCTCTCTCTCTCTTTATCACTCCATTTAATGTTATAAAGTTTTGTTGGTTCTCTGGGCACGTGTGTGTGTTTTGTCTGGAAACGTTACCATTCGTTTACGTGTGTGTGTATTCACTTTACGTATGGAACTGTGTCCAACGAATAAACCATCTCATCCGCGTATGGCAAATCGTTTTTCTTTATTAATAAAAATTGTATGCGCACACACACACATGCACACAGAAGAACTCATAAGTGGAGAGATAGTATAGTCGAAATGGCGTAATCCACTTCCATTTTGTGCACAGCATTATTTTCCCAATCACATTTTTTTTTCTCGCCATGTGTGTGTGTGTGTAAATAGTTGATTTGTATTTGAGTCTCTTTCTTCGAAAGTTTGTCGCCATTCGCTTGCGCCAAACAAATTCTCATATTCCGTGTTATATGTAGTAGCTGTCAAAGAATTTTCCTTGCACAAGTTTTTCGCCTCTCCCACATAAAATAAAAACTTTTCTGGCTTGTGTTTGATATTATTTCGAGTAGAGTGTTTAGAGTGTACTTGCACTCAGTACGCGCGCCTTTTTTTCCTTAATTAGTTTTTTCTCATTATAAAATTATAATATATTTATATACACACACGCATATATATATATATATATATAAATAAAAATAAATATTAAAATTATTACTATTATTATTATTAAAAATCGTGTTTTTTTTATATGTAAATGTTTATATTAATTATTAATAGTAATTAACAACTGAAAAGAAAGATTAAAAAGGGAAGAAAAAAAATCGAAGTGTTTCGTTTTCGGGTGTTCCTTTTAACGCTCACACTCTGCCTCTATCCCTCTCTCTGTTTGTCTGTATCTCTTTCTGTTGATCGAATATAATATACATCATAAATGGAAAGAAGATTGCAGATAACATTAATTAAAAAAAAATTTTATAAATAAAATTTGAGAAGAGCAAAAAGATAACAAAAATTATTATTATATTAATAATATTAAATATTTTCAAAGAAGAGAAGCAAAATAACAGAGAAAAAAGTTAATAAAAGGTGGACAATTTTATTTAAACTATTTTCAACAAAAATATATTTCATATAACAAACGAAACAACAAACAAAAATTATATAGAAAAAAATCGATTTAAAAAAAAAACGCGTAACAAATATTATTATTAAAAACAAAAAAAACCACGTGAAAATATTTATTAAGAAATTTTTTTAAAACTATTCTTATAAGAGAAATTATTTTCAAAGTAACAGAAAAAAATATAATTCAATAAAAAACTAGGCAATTTCAATAGTGGAATATAAAAAAAAAGTTTTTCTATTAATTAAAAATCATTTGTTGCAAAAAAAAAAAGAAAAAGAAAATTTTAAGAGAATAAATATTTTCGGTGATAATAAATAATTAATCACAATATTATCTTTATAAAAAATAATACAATAAAAATTTACATAACGTTCTTGTAGGAGAAGGGATAAAAAAGTATTAAATAATAAAGAAAAATTATAATTAAAAAAGAAAATAGCAAAATTCTAATTAAATCAAATCGTCGTGGTTTCTTTTCTTCGCCATTGTGATTTTTGTGTGATTTTTTTCTTATCAAATTCATTATTGACTGACTATTCGTCGTTGTGTTGTGCAATAACTTTTTTTTATTTATATTGAGAGAAAAAAAAATCAAATCTATTGTTTTCTTGTTGAAAATGTAAAAAAAAACTATATAAACGTATAAAAAAGGTAAAACGAAAGGTTTGAAGAAAAAATTCATTTTTACCAATATTTTTTTTTATTTTTTATTTTGGAATATTTTTTGCATTCTTTTCGGAAGTTAACCATTTTTACGTAGTATTAGTCTCAGTTTTTCTACAATTAAAAAAATCATAAATTTATGTTATGTGCTTTTATCAATAAGTTCAAGAAAAAAACAAACAAGAAATAATTTTACCAACAAAAAGTATACTTTACATACACCCTCAAACAAAAATTAATAATAAACGTACCGTTATACTGATATAGTTAAAAAAAAGGGTTTAAGGGGAAGGGCCATGACCATTATCAAATATACTGTAAGCTATAGTTTATTATCAGTAGGCTTATGTATGTGTGTGTGCATTTCGACAATGAATAATAATCCAGCAGAGTCACATCAACAGAAATGATAAAGACAAAAAATTGGTTTCTTCCTTTTTTTCCTAATTTAAAAAAAAATATAAAAGAATTGAAAGAAAAAAAAATTATTTAGAATAGCAAAAAAAATTTATTCTTTATGAATAAAGACAAAAAAAAAAACAAATGAATCAATAAAATGAAATGAAAAAAGAAGGCACACGTTCTTCGTGTAAAGAACGAAAAGAGAAAGAAAAACAAGGAAATGAGAACAATTGTGCATAGTAGCAGACGTAAAAAGAAAAAGGAATACAAATGATTAGTAGTGAAAAAGAAAAGGAGAAAAAACCTCAAATACACATAGTGTGATTGAAGAAGAACATATTTTTGGTATAGCCAGTTAAGTTAGTCACGAATAAAAAGGACAGAAATAGAAAAATAACGTAATTAGGGGGGGAGGGGGGAAGGAAAATAAAAGCACGTTTTTCTTAACAGAAGGAATAATACGAATATGATACGCGCCTTTAAACGAAACTTGATTCATCATGTTTTCTTCTTATTCTATTATTACTTTGTCAACATTTATATACTCCTCCTTCCAATTATGCCTAATTCTTATTAATTTCTTTATTTTTTCTTTAAATAAAAAACTATATATAATAATTGAAAAAAAGGACATTTTTAATTTCAAAAAGACGATAACTAAAAATAAATACAAGAAAAAAACAGGAAGTAAGGGAAATTTATTAAAAAAATTATGGATAAAAAATAATTAACAAAAACAAAAACTAGTTTAAAAAGAGAAAAGAAAATCGAATTAAAAAAGAAAAACAGATTTTCACATAGATGCACATTTGTATCAACAAAATAAGATCGAATGAGAATGAAGGCGACGCAATCTAGTGTAAACGGATCGTATTTAATAAAAATTTATCTTTATTCTTAGTACAAAATGTTTGATGTATAAAAATAGTAATGAAATCAGATACGATAAGTAAGATGAGAAATGTATTCTAGACCAAAATATTCGATTCTGAAAGACTTTAATTCGAATATCTGCTCGGATAAGCATATATATACACACATCCATACAACAAACGCATACTTATAGTTTACACAAAAATAAAGAATTGCAATTTGCCAGAACCCTGACTGATCCTTTGCTATTCAAAATTGGCGCCTCTGAAATTTGTGAATTTTTACATATTCTACAGGGTGGGCCGACTTGGACTGACTGATTTCAAATGCAAATAACTTTTTTATTTTTATTTGTTTTTTTTTTTTTAAATGTAATTTGTTAAATTTTTTAAAACCTAGGCGTGAAAAATAATATCCCGTAAATTATTTCCATTTTCTTTGTTGGTAGTTAATGGCACTTTCTAATTACGGTGAGCAACGTTTCTGGCTCTAAATTTGCAATTTCTGTTCGAATATTGTGCTTTAGTCCCCGAAATGTCACTTAAATCAATTTCTTCAAGAAACCCCACAAAAAAATATCTGGGGTGGCTAAACGAAATTTCCATTTTTTACAAATTATTCGGTTATCGTAAAGTTCTCGCAGTATAAGCCGTACCTCCATCTTGCAGGAACCATATACCATGCTTACGCAGAACTGCCGAACGTAAAAAATATTTCTAATATGGTCCGTAAAAAATATTTCTAAAAAATATGGACGCATAACTCGATCGGCCATAATTCCATACCAAATAGTGCATCTAAAAGCGTGTAATTGACGATTGTTCAAAAAGTTGCCATTAATTATCTTTCGCAAGTTGAAAGAATCTTTTGGAATATTGTTGCCGTTGTGCTGCATCTTTCGGCAATAGTTTTTGAGCCAATTGAATGTTGTATGGAAATATCCTCAGGTCAAGTGTCAAAATGCGTCGTAGCGATGTTCTGGAGATGCCCAATTGAGTAGACACAGATGGATCATCGTTCACACTTCCGTTTAGGTCGATTAAAATTTATTCGTGGCTCATCATAATACGGCACCACGCTCCTCAAAACGAACTATTAGGTTTCTTATCATTTTTGCACTGGCAGCTGTGACGATATTTTCCTTGTGTTGGTAACAATAGATCGTCCGGAAGGAAAATAAACTTGAACAAATTTGACATGTTTCTTGTACTGAGTATAAAGACATTAAAAACTTTTACAAAATTCTTTAAAATCTGCAAAAAAATAATTCAAAAATTCAAAAATATAAAAATTGAATGCATTTTAAATCAGTAGGCCCCATCCTGTATGTTGTTATTTTGAGTTAATATTTTGTGTCATTTTTTACTGATTGTGAATTGAATTTTATTCTGTTATATATACTATTGCGGATGGATTGGTTATAATGAATTTTTCCATATATAACATATATTATTAATTCGGAGTTATTTTTTCCATATTTTTAGTAGAAACTATTCTGAAAATTTCGAGTTTCCTTTTTAAAAATTTTGAACTTTTCAAACTGATTATTGTGAGTGAATATTTTTCGAATGCGATTTTGATTTTGGCATAAAATTGGTATTTTTAAGAGTATTTTGGAATTTTGTTTTTAAACAAGTCTTCACTTTTTTTGCAAATTCTAAAAGCATACTCAAAATAGAGTTGAATATTTTTGGAAATTGTTTCATATATAATTCCTCTTTTAAAGGGTTTTTGAATAAGAGTGATATGATTTCTTTTTTTAAAAAAAAAACTCTAATTATTAAGGAAATTCAAATGTTTTTTATTTAATATGAAGTATAATCGATACAATTAAGTTCTGAATAAAACGTCATTCAAATAGCCTCCACGACTTCTTTTGCAGGAACGAATTCGATGAACCCAATTTTCGAGCACTTTTTCCACTAAATCAAGTCGTGTGTCATGAATAGCACGTTCAATATTAACTTCTAAAGCTTGAAGAGAGTCTGGTTTATTGCCAAAGACCAATGAATTCAAATAACCCCACAAGAAATAGTCTAATGGTGTTAAATCATAACTTTTTGGAGGCCATTCAATTTCACAATTTCTTGTAATAATCAAATCTCCAAACTTTTCTCGTAATAATTCGTTTGTTGCACGTGCTGTGTGACACGTAGCCCCGTTTTTTCGGAACCAGATGTTGGCAAGATCAACTTCTTTCAATTTCGGCCATAAAAAGTTGGTTAACATCGATCTATACCGCTCTCCATTGACAGTAACCGTGTTACCAGCTTCATTTCGAAAGAAGTACGGACCGATGATTCCACCAGACCAAAAAACCACACCAAACCACACCTGTTAGGTGAATGTAATGGATGTTCATGAATAATTTGTGGATTTTCTTCGCACCAGAATCGACAGTTTTGTTTATTTCCCGCACCACTCAGATGAAAGTGAGCCTCATCGGAGAAGATGATTTGCTTAAATTGGAGAACGATTATTTTGATAATAAAATTGAATAATTTGTAAACTTTGTTCTTGCGTATATGTCCTCCATGATGAAATTGTAAACATTACTGAATACAATGGGGGAAAAAATGACAGATCATGACATATTACAAATGGCCGAAACGTCACTTAGAAGTCATATCAGTCTTATTGGAACACCCTATACTTCATGATTTTTACGGAGGACTTTTTTTTGCTTCTCCTTAAATAAAAAGCATAATTATTAAAAATTATTTAATATTTGTTACGCACGCTTTGGGGGAACAAATTCAAATCAAAATCATGCTTTCCCATGAAATATACTAAATTCATCCCCATCGTACTGATTGATATCCCCACGGGTATTGTGTGTGTGTCTCCAGAAGACAACAACAACAAAAAGAAAACCCCAGAAAAAAGGAGTTTTGAACAAAATGATTGACGCGTTCTATGAATAAACATTAAGAAATGCAATGTAAAATAAATCATAGGAAAAAGGGTTTTTTTTTTTTTACCCTTTCACTGTTTTTTTTTTTTTTTTTGATAATTTTTACTCATTTCTGTGATTGTGAATCGGTTGTAGGGGAGTACGTAGCTGAGACTTTTACCTGACTGTGACGTGCAGCCTTGCATAAAAACTCTTTTTTTCATGACTCCGTTTAAAGCTTCTTTATTTTATGCTTTCCTATCCGAACGAATACAGCTTATTAATTAAGAGAAAAGCTTCCAAATTACAAAAGGGAAACTTTTATTTTTATTTTTTTATTTTTACTTAAACAAAAACTTGAAATTTTCATTACTTTTTGAAATTTCTTTTATTAAATTCTTTAAAAATAGAGTCATTTGCCGAAATGAAATAAAAAAAAAATAAAATTCAATTAATCTCACTTGAATTTTGGCTTTCCGGAAGTAAGTAATGCGAAAAAATTTTGTCCCGACTTCATTTCCAACCCTTTAGTACGACCCTTTGAAAGGGTTTTTTTTGCATTTCCCTCCATTCAGAATGATTTTCTTTTCGGTTTCTCAAAAATGTCCTTAAACCATCACTATTAAAGTACATAAAAATTCTGGCAAATTATTACACATTTTCGGCTTTTGTCTCCTTTCGGGTGGATCTGAATTTGTATTCTAGAAAAGCAAATCCCATCAATCATTTCCGTTTTCAAAAATTCATTTTTCGCTCTCATCTCGAGCAAGGACATTTTGGAATTCTTCCACTGTCACATTGGCTTGCTTGTCTCTTGCAAAATAATTTTAATATGATGGCATGTGGAGTATCCAATCATGGGAAAATCACTTCCCCCCTGCACTCCACCAGATATTGTTAAATAAATAATAAAGAATATTATTTAATATAGTAAATTTATTCAAATTGATTTTGATTTTAATTTTTTTAATAGGCAATTATTTTTTCTTATTATTTTTTATTGGAACTAGGAAAATAGTCTTCAAGGGTCAAAAAAGAAGGCTAATCGGAGTCGGTTACAAATTTGAATATATCTCGTGGATTTTAGGTTTTTTTGTCATTATTTTAAGGCTTTAAGTGCATGTAAGCGCAGGCAAAAACCGAATTTCCTAATTTCTAATTAAAGCTCATTTCCTTAACGCGCGTTGAATCCTTTGAAAATAGAATATTTTCAGTTTTGTTCTTCTGATGCTGCGAAATGAAAAAAACCCAAATTTTCCAGAGACGAATCTAAACTGAAATTGATAAACTAACCACAAAGGAAAGTAGCAAGGGCAGGGGGGGGGGGGGGGTTTGTGGCGTTTGTGGAATTTTTTGTATGTGGAGGAGGAAAGGTGTGGAATGAATAAATATCTTCGTACGCGGAGAATCCTTGGAAAATTCTCTATTTTGGCGTCAGTGTTCTTTTCTTTGGAAAACAATTCAATGCTAAGTGTGTGTATCAAAGTCGCCATTAAAAATTCTATTGCTCCAATGCCGTCGAACGATGGTTGCGCACAAAAAAGGGGGTGGGAAGGAACCGGAGAATGTTGTGTGGTAACCAAAAATAACCACGACCACTCCGGATCCGGGTGAGAGTGCTGCTAACCCAACGCATTCACCGACTCCACGAATGACTGGCGTCACTGAGAAGTGCATACACTTATCAGGTCAAGGTTAGAAAAGCTCTCAATTCCCCAATTTATTTTCCATACGACGATTTTCTTATTGGAACGACTAACGACGGACGACAACGAATCATCATCATCATCACCATCGGTTGCCCCCATAATACACACCCACAAATGGAGCACGTTCTGGTGTGGAAATTTTTCTCGATTCCAAGGCGTCGTCTTCCGTTGATGATTTGCGCTCGATTCGTCATCGTCGTCAGGATTCCAATCGTTTTAAAATATTTCAATGTGATTAATTTTTTAGTGTAGAAAAGAGGGGCTTTGGGGTTTATAATCAAAACCAAACAACCACCACCACCGTAACTTTGGTTTCGTTTGTGAGAAATATTTTCATTCACAAAAATAAATGAAAAGAATTAGAAGCTTACAAAAATGGGGGTTACTTACTTTACCGAAAGGGAAAAATGCACACAAAATTTTTGAATCCACAAATCGATAACTTATTTTTGAAGAGAAATCGTGGGAAAATTTCCGTCTACCTCAATTCGGCAAAATCACTCGTCGTTTTCAAGGGTTTTTAAAAAATTTCCCTCGAAAATCGAAATAAAAAAAATACGTATCAGAACTTGTTGTAGAAGTACGAATAGAAAGACTCTATGCACTCCCTTAAGGGCTCCCTAAACTAGCTTGTTCATTTTAAGCGCTTTTGTCAAATTTCTTGGAGTAGTCGGTAGACGTTGTCGGGACTTGTGCTACCTAGAATTTACTGTTGTGCAACTTAGAATCTAATGATAGATGGTAATCTAGTCTGTAAGTTCCGAAGTCTTTTGAGCATCTTAGGATAATGTGCACTCTCTGAAGAAATGAACTCTGTGGGTTGTTGGAAAATTTGTCCAATTCTAATTTGATTTTAGGCTCTAAAGCGATCCGTACATTTATGGATGATGCTATAGGTTCTAGTTTAGTCAAAACATAGCCAGGTGATCCTCAACTTTGAGAGTGATTTATTTGTTTTAGAATATTTCATTGAGTTTAGACTCTAAGATGGTTTGTAGGCAGTATGCCTCAGTGTATCTAAAAGGTTCGCAAAATGTTTGAATGGATTTTGGATACTCGAATAATTTTCTGCTATAAGAGGTGGCCCCCAACAATTTTATCTTTAGGTACACACATTTTCAATTAGGTTGTAGCGTGGTTGCTGGACTTGATAATTTGTCTAGGCTTCTAGAAATGGTCTCGGAACTTCTCAAGCGATCCGTACAATCACGGATGGTCCTGCTGTAAGTCATAGTTTAGTCAGAATGTAGCTAGGTGATCCTCAACTTTGAGAGTGATGTATTTGCTTTAGAATATTTCATTGAGTTTAGATCCTAAGATGGTTTGTAGTCCTCAGTGTATCTAAAAGGTTCGCGACATGTTTGAATGGATTCTGGGTTCTTGAATAATTTGTATGCTCTTAAGAGGTGACCACCAACAATTTTCTCTTTAGCGTGGTTGCTGGACTTGCTAATTTCTCTAGGTTTCTAAAGGTCTCTAAGCAAAACTTGATAATTTCTCCAGGCTTCTAAATGTACTTAGCAATTCCAGAATGTTTTTTAAAGGATTTTGCACAACTTTTTTTGGAGGTTCATGAATTTTTTAAAGATTTCTATTGAGGTAAATCGAAGCGTAGAAAAGCTCGTAGAAATGTTACAGACGGTTTTTAACAGAGTATTTTTAAAATATCCTTTGATAATTCTCGGGTTATGTGAGAGCGCTTTGGTGATCGGTAGGAACTCCCGAATATACTTAAATCTAGAGCAGTCTATAAATTATTGAATAATAAATAATGTATAGTCACTGGTAAATTTCAAATAATCTTAATATTGGTCTTGGGGGAAAACAAAATTCATTTCCAGACTTTATTCAATATGTTTCGGATTTTCCGATTTTAAAGACCCTCTCATAGAAGCCTTGGTCCCTATTGGCGAAAAACTCGACTAAGCGATTTTCACGATCTTCTCTTGATGCCAATTTCTTATTACTAAGAAAGTTTCGCAATGATAAAAAAAAGATGGTAATCGCTTGGTGTCAGATCCGGACTATAAGGTGGGATGCATCAAAACTTCCCAATCAAGCTTCCGGAGTTTCTGGCGAGTTACTATAGACGTGTGTGGCCTGGCGTTGTACTGATGGAACACAAATCCTCTCCTGTTGGCCGCTTCTGGTCAATCACTAGCTTCAAGCGGTCCAAATTGTTGACGGTAGAGGTCCGAATTTAGTGTTTGGCCCAAAAAATTCCTGTCCGTAAGTCCTGGTGTGGCCACCGTTTGAGCCGCTTCACCGCGCGTATGTGACACATTTCTCATCCCCAGTCCAGTATCCATTTAAAAAAATGGTCGATTTCGTTTCGTTTGGCCAAGTCTTCTCAGATGGAAATTCGATCTATCATGCTTTTTGGGATCAATTCGTGTGGCAGATGGTTTAAAATTATTTTGTGGGCGATTTTTATCTCCTGGGCGATGCTACAACTGCTAACATGCCGATCTACTTCGATCATTTGCATGATTTTATTGACATTTTCGACGACGGGCCTACTACCTTTGCGAGGTGTATCTTTAACATCGAAAATATCGGAACAAAATCTGTGACAGTTTCGGGACCATAAATATAATTTCATTTTCGCCTTTATCAAAGAAAATTGTAAACTATACCGAATCTCTCCGCTAACTTCCACTTTTACACCTCAACTCACAACTGAATCGACAATCAAAAAATTGTAAAAGAATTTTTTTCTGTAAGGAATGTGTCACTTTTTGAACGAGCAGAAATCTGAACTTGCTCGATCAATACTTTACGAGATACGAGTATTATATATATCACTACAGCCATCTGGCGGAAAATTTTACCCAACCTATTATTAGGCGAATTCGATTGGACTAATTTTGCTACAGCGCAGTACTTACCAGTAAACTCTCAATAAAATGAATATATCACTGACAGCAGTAAAATACAAACTCACAATAGTCAGCAACAATACCGAGTTTATTAACACATAAACAATAAAAACAAAAATATGACGCTTCAACATAACCAACGAACCCGCTAAGCCATCTATAGTTAGTTCGGAAACTACAATCCCCTTACCCTAAGGGGAGAAGTGCAACTACTGCTACAATCCTACTGTTTTGTTAGAGGTACTGTAGATGATGACAGGCTACACAACAGTAGCAGTAGCAAAATTAGTCCAATCGAATTCGCCTATTATATCCCAGAATTAATGAAGGTCCTAAGCGTTATTTAGAAACCCGTTTTGTACAAAAAAAAAAAATCCTTAATCTCTCCCGTGAATACCCATAAAAAAACTTATCAACACCCCAACAAAAAAATCCCCTCAACCCCAACCCCTTCTAAAAAAAATATTAAAGCAGCAAGGATTTTTTAAGGTACAAAATACTGACCTAATCTCGTTAATTAGTGCGAATTTTTGACACTTGTTATAATTTCCAAACACAAACAAAGCAAAATCAAAAAATTGTTTTGTTCTTCTTCAAAACAATGAAAATTTGAACAAAAGCCTAATTTTTTTTTCATAGTTCATAACCTATTAAGTTGATTACGTTTTCCGATTACATAATTTTTGTTTTGTTTTGTTTTATTTTTGTTTTTTTGAATAGTGGATGAAATTTATTTAAATCAAAATATTGATAGGATTTTCTGTTGTTAAAAAGAGAGGAAAAGACAAATTGTTACCATCATTGCTGTTGGGAAGAGCAGAATAATAAATGAACTTGCTTGGATGAAGTGTAAATAGAAAAGTGAAAAGTTAGTGAAAGGCAAAAGCGCCAAAGTTTATGCGGAAAAGAGAAAAAATTCTTATTTGAAAATAGTTAGTGGACTTTAGCGACGAATTGTGCTGGGTGGATTCTTTTGACGAATTGTACACGTTTTATTTTGTTATTTTTCCTGCCAAACAAATTACCTGCCAAAAATTAGCTGCCATTCATCAAAAGGAGGAGGATTCAATTAATTCGTTTGGAATGATTTTCATTTTAAATTTGTTGGCATTCAATTCAAATGCGGAATTTGCGGTAAAACATGAGCACCACTGCGGCAGTAAGTGGAACTAAAAACTTCGTCCCGTTCTCTTCGCCGAATGGTTCACCGAGTTCTGTATCGAATGCGTCCGGTCCTGGCACGTACATTGCGGCAGCGTCCACAGCAGCGGCGGCGGCAACGGCATCAAGTTCAGGTGTCGTCGGTGCTGTTGCTCATCAAATGAATCAAAATTTACCGCTACTTAAACCAGATTTACTATTAAACGATACCGGATTATTTACTGTTTATTGTTTCATCAAAAATTTTATCGGGTAAGTAATCGTTGCTAATTTTTTATTTTTTATATTTTCAACAATCAACAATTAAATTCAATTTTTCTTATGTTTGCTGTTAAAATTTTTGTATTTGCACTCTTTTTGGTTGTTGATGAATTCACTTGCTTTCAAAGGTAATTTTCTATATTTTATTTTTTTTTGTTATACGTAGGCTACTATATATATTTCTGGCCTAGGCAACACTAAGTGTTGCCAGGTGCGATCTGACATTTCCATTGGAAAGTTTGACATTTTTTAGCATAAACGTACTCAGAACGTTTTGACGTACGACTATCATTTGTGTTGTTTACAGTGACTTGAAAAAATCAATTTGGCAAAAAAATGGAATTAACTCGTGAACATTTTCGTGCGATCATTTTTCACAACTTTCGACGTGGATTATCACGACAAGAGTGCATCGATGAACTTAAATCTTTGTATGGCTATGAAGCACCATCCTATAGCACTGTGAAAAACTGGTACAACGAATTCAATCGTGGCCGACGCTCGCTCAAAGACGAATTCCGTGAAGGTCGTCCAAAAACAGCCGTTGTTCCAGAAAACATCGATGCCGTACGTGAACTGATAATGCAAGACCGTCATGTGACATACCGTGAGATAGAGGCATGCCTAGGCATTTCTCCCACCAGCATACATTCGATATTGCATGAACACCTGGCCGTAAAAAAGGTTTGTTCTCGTTGGATCCCGCACAATTTGACAATCGCTCAAAAAAAGGCTCGTGTGGATTGGTGTAAAGAAATGCTGAAAAAATACGATCGCGGTGCTTCAAAAGACGTTTATAAGATCGTCACAGGTGACGAATCATGGATCTATGCGTATGAGCCCGAAACAAAACAGCAATCGACCGTGTGGGTCTTCCAAGACGAGTCAAATCCAACGAAAGTTGTTCGTGGAAGAAGCACTTCGAAGCAAATGGTCGCTTGTTTCTTTGGCAAAACTGGTCATGTGGCGACTGTTCCGCTTGTGCAACGTAGGACGGTCAATTCTGAGTGGTACACCACCATTTGTTTGCCTGAAGTCTTCGGAGAAATTCGAAAAACGAACAAGAGAAGTCGAATCATTGTGCACCATGACAATGCGAGCTCTCACACATCGGCTCAAACCAGCGCCTTTTTGACCGGACAAAACGTCGAATTGATGGGTCATCCTCCGTACAGCCCTGACTTGGCACCCAATGACTTCTTTTTAATTTTCGTCGCCAGAAGATGCTGTTGAAGCATTCAAAAACCATGTTTTGGAGGTGTCTCAATCGGAGTGGAAAAAGTGCTTCGAAAATTGGTTTGAGCGCATGCAAAAGTGTATAAATCTTGATGGAGAATATTTTGAAAAACAATAAAACCTTTTTCGTTGATAAATATTCGCATTTTCATTATTAGGCCAGAAATATATATAGTAGCCCACGTAAAGCAGCGATATTTTTAACACAACAAACTCTTTTTTTGTGGAAAATAAATTTTGTGGGAATTTTTTAACGAAAAGCTGGTTTTTTTTTCAATTTCCCCGAAATTATTTTACCATTTTTGTTCTTAAAAACTTTTGTAAATCCTTTTTTCTCCTGCATTTTTTCTTCAATCTTTTCATGCTCTTAATTTAAGGGAATTGGTGTTTCCTAACCTTTTTTTTGTGGACCTCTTTTTTGGAGACCATTTTCTTCTGAAATTTTTTTTTAAAGTCATTTTTTAAAGATCAGCTTTTTGGCATTTTTTCTGTAAATCTTTTTCTGAAATTTTTCTTGTTAAACCTTTTCAAATCTCATTTTTTATCGAAATTTTTTCTAATTTTGTTCCTAAACCTTCATTTTTTTCCACTCTATTCAATCTCTAATTTTTTTGACAATTATTTTCTACTAAAATTTTCTGTGAATCTTTTTCAAAAACAATTTTTACCCCAAAAAAATATCCAGAGTATGGGAAGACCTAACCTAAATTTTATCTGAGCTATTTTCTGAATTTTTTTTTTGTCCTAAATGTTTTGCAAATAATTTTTTTTTTGACCTTTTTTCGTTCGAAATTATTTCCGAAATATTTTTTGGACCTTCTCTTTTGGTAAACTTTTGCAAAACACATTTTTCAAAAATTATTTTTTCCCACTTTTTTTTCTGCGAAATTTTTTGCGCAATTTAGTCTCTTAAAATTTTTGTTGAATAATTTTTCTCTAAACCACTTTTCAGTACTATTCTTTTGTGAATTCTTGATTAGTTTTAATTTCATTTGAAGTACAAATGGGAACTGTCGTTTTTTCAAAATTTGAGGCTTTATTGTGGAGTCTCGATAGCCACAACTTTCTCCCATCTTTCTGGCAGCATACGGATTCCATGTCGAAAAAACTGCTCGTCTTATTGAGGCGATCCACGAATTTATGGTCCCTTCGTACGATCGAAAGTGCTGCTCAGCCAGACCACGCGTTATCGATCGGAAGAGGTAGTAGTCGGAAGGGGTGGTTATCTAGAGAATACGGCGGGTGGGGTAGGACGCCCATTTCAGTGCGTCCAGGAAGGTTTTAACCACCTTAGAAACATGTGGCCGAGCGTTGTCGTGTCTTTGCTCGTTTTGTGCCCTTTTTACCTTCAATAATCGGCTCAAACGCATCAGTTGTGTTCGGTAGCGAGGAACTGCGATGGTTTTACCCGGTTGCAACTGCCCATCATAAGATACCTCGCCGAGCTGGTCCCACCAAACACATTGCATGAACTTCGAGTCATAGCTGTTTGGGTTGCCTGTTGATGATGATGCATGGTCGTGTCGCCCCCATGGTTTTTTTCAGATTATCGTAATGGAACAACTTTTTATCGCCAGTCACAATACGATGCAGAAAAGCCTTCCTTTTTTCAGCAGACGAGCAGCTGTTCGCACGTGAAAACGTGATCTGCTTCCTTTTTCAGCAAACCATTCGACGTCTCTCGGCTTCAAGTTGTATGGCATCCAATTTCTTTGCTTTTGGATCATTTCCCAGGCTTTCAAACGATGGTAAATGGCTTGATGAGTCACGTGCAATGAATCTGCAAGTTCTTGTTGCGTTTGACTTGGATCTTCATCCAATAATGCCTCCAATTCTGCGTCTTTAAAAGACTCTCCATGTTTTCCACGTCGGAATCACCACTTTTGTAGCGTTGAAATCATTCGTGACACGTTCACCATGAATTTCTACAATCATTCGACACGCCTCAGCCGCAGTTTTTTTCGAATTGAAGACAAAAAGCAAAACTTCCCGCAAATGATGCCTTTAAGTGTCAAATTTCTACATTTTCACGCACAAAAAAATATATAACGCCGATGAAAAATCACAAATGACAAGTCGTTGACAGATGGCTAATCTTACGATTTGACGTTCCTAATCCGACATTTTGGACCAGCATTTATTGCTGGCGCCATCTATTGGAAAACGGTGGTTTCTCATTTGTACTCCCACAAATTTCACCATAAGCCTTACTTTTCACTAGGTTATGTGTAGACCCTTTCTCCTTCCCCATTTTTTCCTTACATTTTTGTTGTAGTATTTTTACTTCGCCAATTTTTTTTAAACAGAATTTCTATCTGCGAGTAGATTATGGTATGTGTTCTCTTAAATACGATATTTCTGTAAGGATACCACAGCAATTTGGATTATATACTCGGTTTTCTGTTGTCTATTTTTTAAATTTCTTTCGTTAAATAAATAACAAAATTCGTATCGTGTTACATTGAAAATAGGATAAGCTTTCTTTACGTTTTGTTGTTGTTTTATTCGATTTATTTACGAATTGGAATTATATGCGAAGGGTTTCTAGGGTTGAAATTAAGTCTAGAAAGAGACTGGCTAGACTAAAGAGAATTTAAAATATTTAAAAACTTTAAAAAACAAGCGACTCCTAATTAATTATATTTACTACAAGCTCACGTATGAAAATGTCCTTAAAAGCCTGCCATTTTCTTAGTGTTTTATAAACGGCAACAAGAAAAATAAATCGAAACTTTCAGTAAAAATTCATGCAGCTGAGTTTTTTAACGTACGTGATTTTCACGCACGTGATTTTCGTTTTTAAAAATATTTTCTGCACTTTTTATAATTTAATTATTTTAAGTGACTTATCGTCCCTCCCTTCTATTCCCGAAAATCGGCCACAGACCAAATAAATATAAAATTTTAAAACAATGCGTTTGCCTAAATTTCCTAATTATCTAACGTACTTGATTTATGACGCACGTAAAATGTCCCGCAACACTCGCATCTAACGGCAACATGTTGCTATGTTCTTTTGTTTCTGGGAGATATGTTTCTGCAACATCCATCCGAGCCGAACATATTCCAGAAACCTTTAAAAATTGTTTAATATTATCCGAGAAAATTTATGGTGGTTTTCTTTTCATTGTTTCTATTTTTGTGGAATTTTCACAATTTTATTAGCAAAATAAAAAATGTCATCTTTAACCACAATTTCAAGCAACAATAAAATTTTCTATTTTAATTAATTTCCCACCGCCGCCACATTCCAAATTTTATAAGAAAGAAAACATTTCCGTTAATAAAATTTACGAATGCCCCAGAAATGTCAGAAAATATTTTGTGGGCAGAAAATAATTTCATTCGAAAAGTGGTGATTTTTTGTTTTCCCCAAAATTATAAATAATTTAAAAAAAATACTCCTTTGTCGTCGAACTCACCCCCCCCCCCTCTCCCCTCACATACATACGCATAAATCAAATTAAAAATTGTGCGTTTTTATTAATGGGACAAAATTTTTTTTTGGGATAGTTTTTATTGTTTTTTTTTAGTATTTTTTATTCTTTCTTTTTTAATGAGTCGTATTAGAAGAAGAGGGAAAAGGTGAGGGGGAAGGGAGTCATTTTAAATTTTGATTGAATAAAAGGAAACATTTCCAGAAGCTACACTATTCTTATAATTGCAAACTGAAAAAAATATTTGACAATTAAAAGGAAAAAGAAGAGAATTGTTTCTCATCAAGGGAGGATTCTTCTTCTAGAATGTAAGATTTTTATCTCAGCAAGAACAATTTTATTTTTTTTCCAAAAGGATTTACTGCACTTTTCTTAAAATTTTCACTTCACCAAAGGGGAATTATCCCCCTGTTTCTAGGGGGACTTTACTTCATATTCGTAGGATAGACTATCTATCCTCCTAAAATGAGTGGTTTTTGTTTTATTATCTGATAAGATAATTATCCTTAAGAAAGATACAAACTACAATATTTGATTAATTAATCCTCTTTTTTTTGGAGGGGAGGGGGGTTTGGTTGTGTAGGATTATATATTTTTTTGTAAATTATTATTACCTTTTTACTACAGGGGACATTTCTTCCTGTTTGGAGAGGATAAGAGTACTTTTCCATATAATTACCTTTATTTTATTAGAGGAATACCCTTCTTTTCCTAGGGGGACTTTCGTGCTTCTCCTAAGGGGATTTTCGTATTTTTCCTAAGGTGATTTTCCTATTTTTCTTAGGGAGATAATCCTTTATTTCCTTTTTCGTTAATGAATTTTTCACATTTTCATAGAGGAACTGTACCTCCTAACATAAAAGAGGACTTATCATCTTATTATTTGATGGAAATGCTCCTCCCAGAAGACACTCACTGCATTGAAATTAAGTTACTGCATTCAACAAAAAAATTCTCAGAATGATTATTCGTAATTTTGTAGAGGAATATCCTCACTTAAGAAGATTTCCTATCATTTTCGAAGAGGATTTTCTTCATTTTAGTAGAGTGATTTTTTCAGGAAAACACTCCATTTCAATGGAAAATAATCCATTAAAAATTAATTAGTTTTATTTGAGAAAATACTACTAAGATAATTTTTCATAGTGAATATTCTTCCGTACGTAGGATAATTATTCTATTTTTCCATGGGTATCTGAGGAATACTTATTGCCTCCTTCAGAAACACATACACTCAGTTCAAATCTAATTGATTTTATTTGGTAAAAAGTTTCTAGGGGATTTAATTCATCATCTAAAAATATTATCTTCGTTTTAAGGGGAAAAAATAATTTTCATAGGATAGGGGATTGTCGTATTTTTCCAAGGGGCATTCGGCCTATTTTTCCAAGGGGGATTCGTCCGAATTCGAGAGGGATTTGCCCCATCAAAATTTGGTTCATTTCATTTGGGAAAGAATTTCGTCTTCGGCTAAGGGATTTTTCTCCTTTAAACTTGAGATTTTACTCCAAGTTTTTAAAAATCCAAGTTTTAAGTGCAAAACTTTTCCTCCTTAAAAAAAAAATTCAGTTCATATAAAAAGTCGAGCAGTTTTCTTAAATTTTGATCCTTTTTTTAAGTACAAAAATTTAAAAGCCCGAAAAAATTTTGATGGGGAAAGATTTCCAAAAATAATTGCAAAATCTCTAACGGCGGTAAGTGGTACCGAAAATTATGTCCAGAATTGGTTTGATTAATTTTTTTCACTAATTTTTAGTTAACTTATAAATTTCGTCTATAATTTTATAAATAAATCTCCAAAAAAGGGTGCCCTTCACTCCTCCCCCAACCAAATCAGTTAAGTCTCTAAAATTAATGTTATCATCCTTGGGTGCTTATTTACCGGATTCCAATTATTTATAAGAAAAATTGGATTCCATCGCGTCATTCAAAAAAAGGGGGATCCTGTCCCACAGTTCACTTCAGCTAAGCTTCAAACCGTTCATGTAGACTAGACAATAACAGCAACAGTAATCGTAGAAATCAAATAAGAACCTTTTGGATATATTTTTCCTATGGAATCGACTCCCCTATTCCCCATCAATTCCACCAATCGATCTAAACGAAATCAGCTCACATCGAACGGAACAAAAAATTCTTATTCGCTGACAGAATTTTTTTTTTTGATGACATTTTCCACTATGACGAACCCTTATAATAAGGGGGAGGAGGAAGTGGGATGGAAAATTTCATCGATAACGTTTAATTTATTGGCAAAAGCTTGAATATTCCATTTCCGGCCATTAGTTTTATGATCTGGAAATTATTTGTTTTCACTCACAACGTCTTTTGACTTTTTTTTCCCTTTCGAAGCTTTTTTACGCAAAAATTTCAAAAATTTGCTGAATGAGAAAATTGGCAAAGAAGGGAAGAGAACGAGACGGAAGAGGATGTGGGGGGCAGTCGATAAAGAAGGAAGGGAGAAGTTGGCGATGATATTTTCGTGAGTTATAATTTCTGCAATTTCGCACTCTCATTTCAGGTTAATTGAAATTATTTCGCATTGTTTTTTTAGCTCTCCAATAAACCATGGCACGTGGCGCTTCCGTTTGGATTACTAAACAAAAATGTGCTTATCCGCTTTAGTCAGTAAATTTTTTGTTTTTTTTTCCATAATTTTTCTGATGAGTTTTTCACTTTCGTCGATAATCGGTAAAAGTTCTAGACCCCAAATTTTATTGATGACACAAAATCTATAAATTTGGATTGGAAAATTTAAACAAAGAAATTTTTTCTAATTAAATTTTCGCTCCTTCGACTGAAAATAAACTTTTTCCAGCAATAAATCCAAAAGTCAGACGGAGCTAAAAGAGAAAGACTTTCTCCTCTAAGAAATAGTTTGTGCTGTTTTTAGTGTTACACTTTCTCTGATAAGCTGTTGTTTTTTATTATTATTATTATTAGTAGCGCCATTATAGACACGCCACATTGTTTCTCCTGCCAACGTTTAATTGCGATAACAGCTGTGCACTTTTGGGCGAGTCTTGGCCAACGATTCCCTCCTTGATTGCTGGTGTTTTATTTATTTCTTAGAAGGACGAGTGGAGTGAGAATTTCTCTTGCAACCTTGTTTAAGACACGCGAATGTTAGTTGATAAGGTTTTGTCCACAATCGGGAATGTTACGGGGCTAGTTTGAGGAGGTTTGCATTTTATTGCATTCAATTATTAAAGATTGCAATCGTTAAATGGTTTTCTATAAATAGTCCTAGTAAAGGAGCGATTCCTTCTCATTTTTCAATTAGTCGTGTGAATCGTGTGCGCTTAGCTTTTGAATCGATTAGCGAAAGGCGGAATTATTGACGTGCTGTTATTTGTGGTTAAATTAAGGTTTGGTTGTTGTCAATTTGTTAAAAGTAATGACTCTATAAAAGCAGATTGTTTTTTCTAAAGGGAACGGGTAAGGGGAGACGAGCAGTCTTAATTCAATATTATTTTTTTTTTTCACAAAACTTCAAATTTCTTTGGAATATTAAAAAAAAACTATTTTTTGTAGTGATTTTTTGCAGGCAGTTAGGAGGGGAAAGGGATTACCTTTTTATTTATTTAATATATCTGCTTTAGGAGGATTTGCCTCTCTTAAACGTTAGGCGTTCTAATAGACCTTATTTTTTGTTGCTTTCATTTGATAAATTACTCACAACAATAAAGTCCTCTCTTCAATGGGAGGATTTTCCCCTCCTAATGTATAATTTTTCAAGAGACTTTTACATCTTTTCTAGGTCGATTTATTCTGTTTTTTTTAAAGAAAAAAATTTTTCTCATTTTCCAAAGGGACTTACCTCCTCTGGTTTTTTTTCTAAAATGTTATTTTCTTTGTGATTACCCAATTTCTTATATCCAACTTATTGACTTACTTCAGAGGCCTAACTTCCTTTAAAATTTAGATTATCTTCCAGATTTCTTGCCTTTATTACGAAGATTATATTTCTTTATCGAAGACGATTATCAACATTTCAAACATTGATTTTCTAAGAGTCTTGAACGGCATTCTTTAGAGGATTTTCCTCTTTTAAAGTGTGTGTGATTTTCTCACGGTTTTAGGAGGTTTTCTTTAAACATTTTGTTTTTTGGAGGCTTTAATTTACCGGTCACTCTCGACGGACGGATTCATTTATCAGCTTTTTTGCAGGCATCTTGTTCAGATTTTTAAGGAGGCGATTCAGCTTTATTAATATTGATTTTTCTACTTTATCTAAGCTTAATTTACATCTTTTAAATATTATGTTAAGTTTCGTTGGGAAAATTTAAAATTTTAAAAGAGTGGCTTTCCTCTTTGAAAATGAGGTTTTTCAGCGAGACTGCTCCTCCAAAAACTAGTTTTTCTAGAGAATATCCACCTTCAAAATTAATACGATACTTTAAGGGAGAATTTCCTCCAATGAAAGTTAGGTTTTTAAAAAGAATCTTTACGCTTTTAAAAATTGTGATTTTGGAAGGGAGACATTCCTTCGTCAAAAAATTTTTTTTCTGTAGACTTTAAAAATGCATATTTTAAGAGGGAGTTTCCTCCTACGAAGTTTAGGTTTTTTAAGAGAGTTCTCTTTCTAAGTTTTTAAGAGGGAGTGTCCTACATTAAATAAAAACTTACATTGTGAATTTTTTAGAAAGAATTTCGTCAATCGAAAATTGGGGGTTTAAAAGAGAATTTTCATCTTAAAAAATAAGGTTTTTTTTGTAGAATTTCCTCCTTTAAATGTTATGTTTTTTTTGGGAGACTCGTACTCCAAAAATTAAATTTTCTACAGAATTACTTCCTTTAAAATTAATATTTTAAGGGGGAGCTTCCTCCTCCAAACTATTCAAAAAAAAATAGTTTTTATGTAGACTTCCCTCCTCCAAAAATTCCGTTTTTATTTTTGGAAGGCTTTCCATGCACAAAGATAAGGCTTTTTGGAAGTACATCCTCCTTTAAAAGGGGGAGTTTCCACCTTAAAAATAAAATTTTTCAAGAAAGCCTTTACTCTTTAAAAAATTAACTTTTTTATGAAGACTTTCTTGTTTAAAATATTATTTTTTTTTAGAAAAACTACTCCAAAAATTGCGATTGTCCTTCACCAAAAAATTAGGTTTCCTCTTTAAAATAGTGATTTCTGTAGACACTTTCCTCGTTTAAGTATTAATTTTTGGGGTGACTTTCCTCCTCTAAACATAGGATTTTTTTCAGGAGACTTTTTCACTTTTTTAGAATAAATTTCCTTTGCAATAAATTGAACGCTTTCTAAAAACACTACTCGTCCTTAATTAGTGTGAGTTCCTTGCAAAACTATTTACTACTTCCTGCAACAACAAAATTATTAATGAAACTACAAAAAAAAATCAAAAAAAAGACGAAAACATATTTTTCTCCTTGGCTTATTCGTAAATCGGATTTTTCCCACCACCACCAAATTTCTAAACTAACCACCACCAACACCCCCACCCTCCCACAATTCAAGGTAATTGAAAGAAGTATTTTGGCGTTTACCTTGGGAACATGTCAACCTGGACTACAATTATCAGGAATTCAGAGGTTATTGAACGAAAAGAAAATGTTTTGTTAAGTTCAAGGGCAGTTTTCTAATATTCTTTTGTGTTTTGTGGTTTTTCCTAGAAAATGAATAGAAAATTACAAGAAAAAAGTAAATATTACCAGAATAATAATCAACGAAAAACTATACAATTACGAGGAATGGAAAAATATGAGTTATGATAAATTGCATGTACACGAATTAGGACGAATGTGAAAAGCTTAGGTGGTGGGGGGTGGTTTTCTGTATTATTTATTTTCGTAGATTTTCCAAATTCATTCTTGGAAAAAATAAGCACCTTCAGTCATCGTCAACGAAGCGTTTCTCTTGTTATCAAGTTTTCTTAGCGCTAACATTCAATATCAGACACTGGAATGGCCATAAGACCTTGTACAAGTATCCAACATTAAAGTGGGGTGGGTGAAGGGCTCAAAAATATTGTCAATAAACACAATTATTTTGCCGCTTTTTTTATCATCGTTATCGGGTTTCGTTTGTTTGGCTTGGTCTAATTTAATCGTCCCAACATAACGTCGTGACGTCACCAGGAGCCCTGACAGTCACCCACCTCCGACGCATCTGTCGTCTGGAGTATGCAAGAATTCTTTTCACTGTCTATGATTAGCCCTAATGATGTGATTATTATTGATTTTTCCGCCCTTAACCCGTTCTTCTCCGCTCACCAAAAAATGGTATAGTGAAGGCCAAGGAAAAAAGGTGTCAGCTTTTCAAAATAATTACTTTTAGTTTTTATCATTAAACAGCGTGAATTTGTGTAATAAGTTTACTTAATGAGTTTTTATTCATTTGCCCTGTAATGCGCTAGTTTATTAGTTAATTCGAAGAATGGAAATGGGGGTCCGCTATTAGAATATTATTCACAGAGCGTCTCTGAACCCCCTCCCTCCTCTCTATATTATGAATTTTGGTTCGTTTTTTTTCTGCCCCTCCTTAATATTTAGTTAACTTATTTTCGGTGTTATAAATAATCAGAAGAAATGTTCGTGCGTGTGATAATTATTTGTTAAAATAGTAAATTATTATTGTCGAAAAAATAGGAAGGAAAAACGAATTGGCTTTAGAGAAAAAAGTGCCTTTGGGAAGTGTTTTGCGTTAAAAAACCAACTAAAAAATATTTATTCAAATGACACTAAGGTGGAAAGCGTTTATTCGAATGACGCACTTTTCGCAATGCATAATTTTCTATTTTTGGAAATTTCTATTTACGTTTCTAAGTTAATAAAATACAAATATTTAAAAAAATATTTTAGAGACGATGGCAATGTGGTCCTGTTTTTATCCTTGAGTGTGTGTGATTGCAATTTTTGGCAACGTCGTCTCTTGAAGGCTTCTTATTTACTTAAAATAATCAATTCTTTTTTGATTTCTTCCATTTTTATTAGAGGATTTTACTCTCATTTTTTAAGGGGATATTTAACTAATTTTTTAAGGGCTTTTTAAAAAATTAGTTTAATTCTCCCTTCTATCAGGCTATTATTTTCTTTTTTAGGAGGACTTCCCTCCTTTTGATTTCAGAATGTGTTTTCAAGAGGATTTTCCTCCAATTTCAGAACATTCATTTTCTAAAAGATTCATGAAAAGTTTTTTCGTTTTATCTGTTCTCAGAATCAGAAGACATTCCACCTATTTTTCAAGGGGATTTATTTTTTTCTAGGCAGAAAAATAGTTTCAAAAGTCTTCTAAGAATTTTTCCATACTTTGTCTTTTCTAAAATAATTTTTTCTTTTGCAGAAGCATTTTCCTCCTTTAATCTTTAAAATTCCCTTCTTTTTTCAAGAGAATTTTCCTCTATTAAATTTTATATTTTCTAAAAGATTTTCATAGTTTTTGAAGCATTTTTGAGTCCAAGAGACACTTTGTTATCGTCATTCAGTATTTTAGATTTTCCTCAAAAATCTCTTATCCGTTTTAAGAGAATTTAGATTTTTTAAGGGTGATTTTCCTCTTTTTTTCAATAGTTTTTTCTCTTCTAAACTCTGCGTATATTTTCTAGGATGATTTTATTTTTCCAAAGCTTTCTTTCGTTTTTAAGGAGACTTTCATTGGGAGAATGGTGGAAATTTTTCCACCATCTTTAAATCTTGCGTTTGCTATGATACCTCCTTGAAAGTTTTTCTATGAAAATTCCCGTTTTCTTAATTAAATTTATTAGAAAAGTTTTTTGTTATGAAAATTTTATAATAATTATTTAAAAAAAATTTACAAAAGCTCGTGTACCAAATGCGTAAGACGTCCAAATTAACGACAAATTTTTCCCTTCAACTTTTCTTTATGAAAAGTTTTATTCCAGATATTTGGGAATTTTTATGAGTCTTCTGGGAAAATAATAAGAATTTTGTGGTTACCATAAATTAGTTGAATGGAGAAGGGAAGGGGTGATAAGTTATGGAAAAAATTAGTTGGCGAAAAGTTTACAAGAAAAAGTGTAGACGAAATTTTTGAGCGTTGAAGCAAATTATTGGAAATTGAACTGTGACTAAAAGGGAGAAAGGATCACGATAAGTCTTAATGGAGACGATAGGAAAATATTTCGCATGTCATTGTAAGTTTGTTGGTAAACTTGAGATAAAAACCTTTTGCGAAATATTCAGAAACTTTTTTCTTCTCAAATCAATTTTAATTTTTACTTATTCTTTTTGACTTTTTCCTCATTTTTTCTCTACTATTTTCTTAAGATTTTTGTTTTTTCTTTTCCGTTAAAAATATCTTTTAATAATAGTAAATAATATAAATAGCAGAAGATCTAGACAACTTTTATCTTCCATAATTAACCGTTTCGGTTTCCCCCCTGTAAGTGTTCGTTTAACAATCTAACCCCAAAATATTTTAAAGGGGAGTTTCCCCCTCCAAAAAACTAGATTTTCTAGAGATTGCTTCAAAATTAAGATTTTAAGAGGGAGTTTCCTGCATTAAATAAAAGCTACATAGTTATTTTTTTAAAAGAATAAAAAATCAGGGTTTTAAAAGAGAATTTTCAGCTTCAAAAATTACTTTTTAGGGAGACTTTCCTCTTTCAAGAGTTATGTTTTTTTGGCAGACTCCTCCTCCAAAAACTAGGTTTTCTAGAGAATTTCTTTCTTCAAAATTATTATTTTAAGGGGGAGTTTTCTAGAGACTTTCCATCTTCAACAATTGCCTTTTTTGGGAGGGAGACTTTCCTCTTTCAAGAGTTATGTTTTTTTGGGAGACTTTCCTCCTCCAAAAACTAAGTTTTCTAGAAAAACCTTAAAAATTAAAATTTTAAGAAAGACTTTTCCTACATTAAGTAAAGGTTGCATAGTAAATTTTTTATAGAGAATTTCGTTAATCGAAAGTTATGGTTTTAGAAGAGAATTTTCACCTTAAAAAAAGGGATTTTTTTGGTAAACTTTTGTCCTCCAAAAATTCCTTTTTTTTTGGGAAGACTTTCCATTCAAAAATTATTTTTTGGAAGTATTTCCTTTTTAAAAAATTATATTTTTGAAGAGGAGTTTCCTCTTAAAAAATTAAATTGTAACACAAGCCTTTACTTTTTAAAAAAATTACCTTCTTTAAGGAGACTTTCTTGCTTAAAATAGCAATTTTTTGCTTAGAGAGACTACTCCAAAAATTGCGTTTTTTTTGGGAGACCTTCCTCGAAAAAATTAGGTTTCCTCTTTAAAATAGTGATTTTTTTAGATATTTCCCCCCTTTAAGTATTAGTTTTTGAGGTGACTTCCAATTCGCAAAGATTAGGCCTTTTGGGGGTATTTCCTCCTTCAAATATCGTGTTTCTAAGGGGGAGTTTCCTCCTTAAAAATTGAATTTAAACAAAAGCCTTTACTCTTTAAAAAATTAGCTTTTTTTAGAGAGACTTAAAATAGCATTTTTTTTTTCTTAGAATGACTTTACTCCAAAAATTGTGTTTTTTTGGGAAACTTCCCTTCTCCATAAATTAGGTTTTCTAGAGACAATCTCCTTCTTCTAAATAAAGGTTTATAATCGGAGTTTCTTCCTTCAAATATTAGAGAAACTTTCCTCCATTAAATAAAAGTTTTTTTAACAGAATTTTCTCCTTAAAATAATAATTTTCTGTGGGAGACTTTTCCTTCTCCGGAGAAATTGTACTTCTCCAAAAAATTAGGTTTCCTCTTTAAAATAGTGATTTTTTTAGACACTTTCCTCCTGTAAGTATAAGTATTAGGGGTGACTTTCCTCTTCTAAACATAGAATTTTTAAAGGAGACATTCCTCATTTAAAAACGTCGAGTTTTTTAGGAGACATTTCCATTTTTTTTAAATAAATTTTCTTCCCAACAAATTTAATACTTTCTAAAAACACCATTCGTCCTTAATTATTGTACTCGTAAGTTCCTTTTTTCTATTGTTTACATTCCAATTTTCCCCTCTGTAAGTTTTCGTTTAAAAATCTAACCTCAAAATTGATATTATTTTCTTGCTGATCTGTTGTTTTTTCTTCCAAACATAAATGAAATTATTCAAAATTAATTATTGAAGAAAAAAACTTGAAATTTATTGTTGGAACTAAATAACAATTTTTTTTGTTATATAAAAAGAGTCAATCTTGTTCAAGAAGAAATTTTACGAAAAGAATTCGCGCATCTTTTCAATGTCATTAACACAACGACCTCTGGCGGAAACAACAAAATAAACGATCAAGAAAACATGAAAATAAACAAAAAAGGATGAAATACGCGAGAAAAGAAGGAAAGAAAGAAAAAGAAAACCAGATTCGGGCTGTGAGCTCAATTCTCTCTGAAATAGTTTTTTTCGCAGAGCATTTTACGTAATCGAAGCTTTTTTTAATTTGGTTGGAATTTTCGTACGTTCTCCCTTTCTCCTCTTCCGCTTGGCATGCTCTTTCTAATGGCCATTGGTGGTTCCGTGTTTGTGAGTATTTTCTTTCCTTTTTTTTGAATCTGTTTTTCTTGTTTTTTCCTTTTCTTTGCTTGCTTGCTATTCACGATCAATGAACGAGAACTAATTACGCGTCTTTTAATTTGAATGCGACTTTTTTCTTGTTATTGCCTTTTGTTAGCAAAAAAAATTATTGAAGCTGGAAAAAAGTGCTCGTTTCATATTCCTTCTTTGCAGGGGGATTTTTTCGACTTGATTTTAATTTTAGTGTTTTTTGTAGTTTCTCATCTTAGAATTGAAAATAAAACAATTTAAATAATAATAAAAAAAATCAAGAGCACTTTTGAGGAAAACAAAAATCCTTACCGTCCAAATTGGAATTTTGCGATCATTTATTTTAAATTATAGTGCCATCTTTTGTCGAATTTTTAATACTAGAAAACCCCGGTTTTTACACTATCAAAAAAGTGTAAAAAAAATTTCCAAATTCCAAGACAAAAAATTTTTGTGCCCATTTTAGTTTTTGTAAATGTTCGTTGCTCTTTATAAAATGTTTGCCTTTTTTATGGAATTTTCCGGGACCATCTAAGTTATTAGGGCAATCTTTTTAAAGTATTTTTGACTATTTTCGTGAATTTTTTTTAAGATTATTCCTTCCAAATTGTTAAGTTTTTTTGCTTTTGTAGTGTTGATAATTTTTCCAGTTATTTTTGCAAATATTTCTGGAAACATTTTTATTAAAAATAAATAACATTTATGTAAAAATTACACAGGCAATCATCATTTTTGATGATTTTTTTCTAATTTTACCGCCATTTTTGTGGAAAAACTTTCAATTTTTGCAAAATTATTAAAAGTTTTTTTTTATTTTTAGCCCATTTTTTCTAAAAATGTTGGCACTTCTTTCGGTTTTTGTGTAAATATTTTTGAACACATTTTAGCTAAACTCTGGATGCCATTTTTGCGATAAGTTCAGACGGCATTTCTGCGAAAAGCTCGGACGCCATATTTTGCAAAAAGTTTGATGGCCATTTTTGGCTAATACGTCAGTAATTATGTTATTATAATTTGTTTTCTTTTATAATTTTACCGCTATTTTTGTTGGGAAAACTTGAAATTTTTGCAAAATTATTGGCAGTTTTTTTTTTAATTTTTGCCCATTTTACCTAAAAATGTGTACACTCTTTTCGGTTTTTGTGTGGATATTTTCGAAGGCATTTTTGTTAAGGTTTGGATACCACTTTTCGAAAAGTTTCGAACGCCATTTTGCAAAACCTTCGGACGCCATTTTTTGCAAAAAGTTCGGACGCCATTTTTTTGCGAAAAATTTTATTTCTTTTGTAGTTTTAGCGCCATTTTTGTTGAAAAAACTTAAAATTTTTGCAAAAAAAATTTTATTTAGCTAAAGTCTGGATGCCATTTTTGCGTAATGTGCGGTCGCCATTTCTGCGAAAAATTCGGACGCCATTTTTTTGCGATAAGTTCGAACGCCATTTTTTTGCGAAAAGTTCGATGGCCATTTTTGACTAATACGTCAGTAATTATTTTTGCTATATATATTTTTTTTTTTGTAATTTTGACGATATTTTTTGCACAAAGTTTAGTTGATATTTTTTTACAAATTGTTTGGTTAGCTTACGTTAAAAAATACAGCGGCAATTTTTTTTTTGTTTGTTTTTTTTTTTTTAAATTTTCATTTTTTTTATATATAATATGTTGAAAATTAATGTTTTTTTTTTCCCTAAAAACAAGTTTATTTGAAAATAAAATAGTCCAAAAAAATTTTTTTCTCTTATTGCGAAATGACAGATGGTGGAAGGGTAGAATTTTAAAGGGTGTTAGAGACAGATTTAAAGATATTTTCAAATTTGCATGATTTGAATTTTAATCATGTCTCATTTATTTGTAATTAACTTTTAAAAAAAACAGAAATAAAATTAATTTGGCAGTTTTTGCTGAGAAATATTGTCTAAATTCGAGAATGAATATGAATTTATAAAAATAACTCCTACTTGAGAATTTAATATTGATCAAAATAATAATTAATAATCATAATTTGGTGTAATAAAACGAAAAGAGGAGATTTTTGTGTTGATTTCGTAATAATTTTACAGCACATCCTCACCTGGCCACGTCTTATATACTCTACCTTAATTAGAAACCAATGCGAGACAATTCACGTAATTCGCTTGCAATAAAATAAAGTCAATTTGGAATGCAGCAATTTATATTGTCATCATTAATTCCTCGGCGTGGTTAGCATTGCATTTTAAATTGCTGCTATTGCGAAAGCTCGCATTTGTGAAAATAACGATTTTTCGAATGTTGAATAAAATATGACCAAGTGTAGAAAATATGAAATTTTTGGTTTGCGGGGGATGGTAGCTGTGAAGGGGGGTTGGAATAGTATTTTTTTTCCCTAAAGTAAGACATTTTGGATTAACGATTAATTCTTTGTTCCCCATTCCCCGCTGTGAGTTAGTTGGTTTTCAAGGTGACATTTTTATTATTGGCATATTGCAGACGACACCGTTCCGTGTCTTGTTGCTGTTGTTGTTGTTGTTTTTCTACTCGATCGCGCCACCATCATCGCCAACAATTACGGAAAATCTATTAGAGGTGTCAGTTTTCATTACGATCTGAGATGATGCATTAACTTTGCAACACTTGCAATTGCATTCCAATTGTAATAGTGGAGAAACTTCATCCACCCTGTCGTCGTGTCCAATTGTGTGTTTTCACGGAAGAGTCTTTTCAGTTTAAATCGTCCGCTGCTATGGCGATTGACGTAAGTTGAGCTTCTTTAAATTGCTTTTGACGATCTCCTATCTCCCATCTCTTCTCAATCGAACAAAAATTACATCTTCTCATTTAGAATTTGTTACGAAAAATCAAACATGATCTACGATGCAGTAAATTTCATACACGCGTGCAAATACCACAAATTTCACCCACGATCTATTTTCATAGCAAATGTCATAAGAAGCTGTATTTTCTGTCAGAATTATAATAAAAATGAATAAAAATTAATTGGCGAGAAGAAATATTTATTTTCATATTATTTAAATTTTCACCAAATTAGTCATTTTCTCTTGTTTTTTATAGGAAAATAAATTTTGTTTTGAAATAATTGTTTTGTATTTGTAGAATTTGTTGACAGAAATCTAATAATCAATTCGAAAAAAATTTCGTTTTAAATCAAAAATTCACTGCTGAATTTTATCGACAAAATATCAATCAATATTTTTACAAACTAATCGATTTCGATTGAATTTGTACAAAGAATAAATCGATTGAAAATTTCTTTTTAAAAACAAATCGAAATTTTTGCTAGAAGAAATGTAGCAATTTTTTTTAAGTGGAAATTATTCGATTTGAAATTTTTAAATTGCTAAAAAAATTTTTTTTGAAAATGAAAATTTTTGCTAGACAAAAATCGGGCAAAAAGTTTTGCAAGAAAAAGTGTTAATTTTGAGCGTTTGCTAGAAATTATTTAATTGTGGAGCTTTTTTGCTAAGAATTTGTAAATTTTTATCCTTTTTGCTAGAAAAGATTATAAAAAATCTACGCAGTTTTTTTCTTACGGTAACAAAATCATTTCGAATTGCAGGAAAAAAATAATTCAAAATTTTGTAGGAAAAGAACCGGGAAATATTGCTGAAAATTTAGAATTTTTGTTAGAAAAGAAAAAATTTGGGAGAAAAAAATGTCCGGGTTTTTACTAGAAAAAATTTTAATTTTGAATTCTTACAAGAAAAAATGTTAATTTTGAGCATTATTTGCTAGAAATTATTTAAATCTAGAGCTTTTTTGCTATAAAACTGTACATTTTGATCCTTTTTGCTAGAGAAAATTAATTTTACGGTTTTGCTATAAAAAATCTGACCAGTTTTTTTCTACGCCAAAAAATTCATTTCGAATTGCAAGAAAAAAATAATTGTAAACTTTCGTAAAAGAAAACCGGAGAAATATTGCTAAAACTTTATAATTTTTGTCATAAAAGAAAAATTTTGCCCGAAAAAATGCCTGTTTGGGTTTTTTCTAGAAAAAAGGTTAATTTTGAAGTTTTGCTAGAAAAAATGTTCATTTTAAGCGTTTGCTAGAAAATTATTTAAACCTTGTGCATTTGTATTTGTGCTAAAAAAACTGTAAATTTTGAGCTTTTTTGCTATGAAAGAAAAATTTTGCAAGAAAAAAATGTCCTTCCAGGTTTTTGCTAGAAAAAATGTTAATGAATTTTTACAAGAAAAAAATGTTAATGTTTAGTGTTTGCTAGAAATTATTTAAATTTTGACCTTTTCTGATATAAAAAATTAATTTGATGGCTTTGCTAGAAAAAATCTACCCAGCTTTTTAAGGGAAAAAATTCATTTCGAATTGCAAGAAAAAAATCATTGTAAATTTTTCCTAAAAGAAAATCGGAGAAATATTGCTAAAAATTTAGAATTGTTGCTAGAAAAGAAAAATTTTGTCCTTCCGGGTTTTTGCTAGAAAAAATATTATTTTTGAGTGTCTGCTAGAAATTATTTAAATTTTGAGCTTGTTTTTGCTAGAAAAATTTGGTTTTGACGGTTTTGCTATAAAAAATGTACTCAGTTTTTTTAGGGCAAAAAATTCGTTTTAAATTGCAAGAAAAAAATATTTCAAAATTTTGCAAGAAAAAAATAAGTTGATTTATTTTGCTAGAAAAAACCCGAGAAATATTGCTAAAAATTTAGAATTTTTGCTATAAAAGAAAAATTTTGCGAGAAAAAATACTCTTTCGGGTTTTTGCTAGAAAAAATGTTAATTTTGAGCGTTTGCTAGAAATTATTTAAATCTTTAGCTATTGTGCTAAAAAAACTGTAAATTTTGAGCTTTTTTGCTAGAAAAAAATAGTTTGACGGTTTTGCTATAAAAAATCTACTCACATTTTTTTACGGCAAAAAATTCATTTCGAATTGCAAGAAAAAAATAATTCAAAATATTGCCGAAAAAAACGAATTTAGAATTTTTGCTAGAAAAGTAAACTTTCGCTGGAAAAAAATTTCATTCGGGTTTTTACTAGAAAGAATGTTAATTTTGAAATTTTACAAGCAAAAATTGTTAAAAGCTTTTGCTACAAGAAAAAGTTAAGAGCTTTTTTGCTACAAAAAAATTAGATCAAAACATTATCGCAAACTTGAAATGTGAATTTTTGTTTGAAAAAATGAAATCAGAACGTTTATGGAACTAAAAATCGATTTGCATTCAATAATTTGTCTATTAATTCCTAGTTTTGTGTTTAATTCTTGAATATTGGGGAAAAATCAATCGAACAAAAATATTTTCTACCAGTTTTTTGAAATATTTTTTATCGAAATTTTTTTGTTTACTATTTTTGAACGTTAAAAATATTTACCAAAAAAATATTTTGTCACAACCTTTATTTAAGGAAAGAATTCCTTCTGTCCTTTCGTTTTGTCCCAAATTATTTGAAACTTTTCTGCCATTTCCTCGTTAGGTAAGATTGGAACCATAATGGATGGTGTGTGTGCTCACCGCTAGCATATTTGGAAATTTTCCAAAAACCAATTTCCAAACTAGTGCCGTTTTATCAACAAATTGTCAGTGCGAAATGCCACGAAAAGTCTTATTGGGCATCGATTAGTAGGCAAATTGAATTCTTCGATGCGTTGCGGCCATGTTTCGGATATTTTCTTACCAAATTGTTTTCTGGTCTCAAGTTTTTCATTTTCGATTCGAACCCGAACTAATTATAAAAGTGCGGATATCCAAAAATAGAATTTTCCGTAAAATTTTTCGTTATTGTTTGTCGTCTAGTCTCCCACCGATTACATCGCGTAATTCTCTACGAGGGGACCAAGCTGACTCCTCACAGAATATTCTCGATGCCCGATAAATTATGTGTTATCGATTTTTAGTCGTGAAATTACAGCACATATTACCGATGATAGAACCAACCACACAACGTCTTCAGACTGTCTTTAACGAAATTTATTGTCGCGTTGCTGGCTGTCATCATCGTTTACACTTCGGAGTCTGATGCAATTCCGCACTCTTTTGATTCGGGGGCATTTCTAAAAATAGCCCACAATAAATGCCACACTCAATGAATGAAAGAATAATTCCACTTCGATGGTACAAAGTCAATCGATTATTCCCAATCAAAGTGCTTTTTCTCCGTAAATAATAATACAAGTAAAAAGGTCAATAATTAATTAAAATCATAAAAATCAGATCTTCTTTTGTGTTTTGCAATGTATCGGACGGGGAAGGGGATAGTATCTACTTACGGACAGATCGCGTAAGTTTTTGTGGAATTCTCTTAACCACAAATAAAAACTGGAAGGGATGCGAGAAGAAATTAGCAGAAATTGTGCTATATTCCCAAATAAATTTGAAACGATTAAAATATTTATCAAAATTCTTAAATATTTTTAATGGGAAACCGGCGTTTTCCAGTAGATGGCGCCAGCGGTAAATGCTGTTCCAAAATGTCCGATCAGAAATGTCAAGTCGTAAGCTTAGACATCTGTCAACAACTTTTGTATTTTTTTTTTGCATGAAATTTGCGGCGAATAAGCGTCATTTGCGGGGGAAGTTTTGCTTTTTGCCTTCAATTCTAAAAAACCTCCGGCTGAGACATGTCGAATGATTATAGAAACTTATGATGAGGATTTTATTAGTGAGAGAATGAGTCGTGAGTAGTTCCAACGCTACAAAAGTGGTGATTTCCACGTAGAAGACAAGAGGCGTCCCGGAAAGTTTAAAGACGCAGAATTGGAGGTATTACTGGATGAAGATCTTACAGATTTATTGGACGTGACTCAAAAAACCATTTCCCAGCGTTTGAAAGCTTTGGGAATGATCCAAAACAAAGGAAATTGGGTGTTATACGGGTGAAGCCGAGATTGCTGCTCTAACGGCAAAAAAGGAAGGGTATTCTGCATCGTATTGTGACTGGCGATGAAAAATGGATCCGTTACGATAATCCAAAGTGAAGAAAATCGTGACCAAGCCAAACATCCAAGGGTCGAAGCTCATGCAATGTATTTGGTTGGACCAGCTCTGCGTGGTATATTATGACAGAGCTGGTCCCACCATTGCAGGAGCTCGCTACCGAACACAACTGATGCGTTTGAGCTGCGCATTGAAGGAAATGAAAATTTTGCACGGTCACAAAACGAGCAAAGGCACGACAACGCTTGGCCACATGTTGCTAAGGTGGTTAAAACCTACCTGGAAGCACTAAAATAGAACGCTCAGCTCCGCTCGCCGTAGTCTCCAGGCATCGCCCCCTTCCGACTACTACCGCTTCCGATCGATGACGCGTGACCTGGAAGTGCTGCTCATCCAATAATTATATCGATTCGTGGATATGATCATTTTTCCACAATAAATCCTCAAAATTTGAAGAAAAAAAATGGTGGTTTCCAATAAAGCCTCAAATTCAACATGATTTAAGGTGAAATTTTTAAATAGGGCCTTCCCCTTTTATCATTTCAAAGATTTTTGGTGATAATTTTTAAGGATGAAAATTTTTCAACTGTTTCTTAATCCTAAATGGAATGTCCGTAAAAAAATTTCAATAGCAAACATAAGTCATCCATATTTTTGATAATTAAAAATAAGCCAGGTGAATACAGCGGGTAATCAATTAAAAAATTAACAAAAAATGGAAAAGTTTCATATAATGCTGGATTTCTGAGTATCTTTGCAACGGTTTTTTTTTCTTATTTTATTTCTAAACATAAAAAGGGTGAAAATTAAAAATGTCCGAATATAAAAATTTTCAAAAATTTTATTTTTTCCTAAAAAGAACTCAACAAAAAATTATTTTTAGTTCCTTTTCAATATAACAGATGTCAGTGCATAAATTTTCTGTACTACTGTTACGAAACTGTTAATAGAATAAGAAAAAAAGACTATTTTGGAAAAAAAAAACATTTTTCTTTCGTTACACAAGAAAATAGAAATTTTTTTATTAATAAGAGAAAAAAAATCTTACTTTCACTGTCAATGTTAAATGTTTGAATTTTAAAATTTTCTAAATTTCGTAAGTGGTGCGCGTGATTAAAAGAGAAAAGAGATTGAAGGGTGAGGGGTGGTCGGTTGAGAATGAATATCACAAAGCAACGTTTTTCCTTTTATTTTTGAATTACTTTCTATAAAATTTGTCTTATATAATCTTTGAATGAAAAAAAAAATAATAATTAGAAAATTACAAAAACAAATTCCTTTTCTAAAAACAGTACAAAAAATATAATAATGGGGAAGAAAAAGAAAGTATTGGGAAAACTTCAAATATTAGAAAAGGAAATACAATCGAACATGTTTTGTTGTTGGTTGGTTGTTTGGTTATTAAAACTGAATCCGCCGCTTTTAGCTTGTGGCTGATAAGAAGAAAAAAAATGTTACACGATTAATCATTAAAGGAGTCATGGAGAAGAAGAAAAGAAAAGCACTAGAGAGAGAGAGAGAGAGAGAGGAGGAGGAGGAGGAAAGTCAACTAAAATCAAAAGTAAAAACCCGCGGTTGAATGGAAAAAGAGGAAAAGGGATTAGAAGAAAAGAAAAAGGAAAACTTCGGCGGTTGCTGTTGTTGCATGCGATCTAATGTGTTAGCAAAGGAGGAGAGCATAGCCACCACAATTACTCATTTATTGTAGTTACTCGTTCATCCAAACAAAACAAAACCAATTTGATTTTTTTTAAATTTTTTCTTACTCTAAATTAAAAAACACTCTTTCTTTTTTACTCTTTCTTCCTTCGCATTAAAAAAAGCGCTTTTTAGTAAAAGTATTATTTTTTGTGTAAATTTTTGTTTATTATTCTTTTCTTCTGAGTATTAGTGTCTGATTTGTATTTTGGCATCAGTGAACAAAGTACGAGGTCTGTTCAAAAAGTATCGCGAATTTTGAATTTCCACGGGTTACGTATATTTGATTTTCGATTTTTTTTGTGGCCTTATATTGGTACTCATGTCTCTCACTTATGCCGACAAGTTCGGCTATTTTGAATGTTCAGATAATTTTTGATAGCTGCTTTACTTGCACGTGTTTTGGCTCGTCTTCGATTTTTGCCCATTCTAAAAAATGGATCAAAGAATCTGTTTCGGGAACAAGAAAAAGTCACAGGGGGGCAGATTTGGGGAATACGGTGACTGCGGCATTATGAGTGTTGTTTTTGGCCAAAAATGTCAAAAGCCAATTTTTGTTCTTCTACAAATCCGGGCGTTTCTGCCGGATTGCTTCACGCAACTTGCGCATTACTTGCAGGTAATATTCCTTATTGACCGTTCTACCCTGTGGCAAGAACTCATGATGCACCACGCCCCTGCAATCGAAGAAAACCGTAAGCAAAACCTTCACATTCGACCGAACTTGGCGCGCTTTTTTCGGTCTTGACTCCTGCGGCAGCTTCTATTGAGATGATAGAGTTTTGGTTTCCACGTCATAACCATAAACCCCATGATTCATCACCAGTTATGACCCTCTTTAGTAAATTTGGGTCGTTGCGGACAGAGTCAAACAGCTCCTTAGCAATGTTAATGCGATGCAGTTTTTGGTCGAAAATGGGCAAAAATCGTAGACGAGCCGAAACACGTTCAAGCAAAGCAGCTGTCAAAAATTAACTGAACATTCAAAATGGCCGAACTTGTCTGGACATTCAAAATGGCCGAACTTCAAAAAAATGGAATTGCTGCTGCGGAAACAGGGAAAAGAATGCGAAAAAGAAGTAGTCCTCGTTAAATACGAGGACTACTTCTTTTTCGCATTAAAATCTTCTTTACGGAAGCAGTGCCAGTATTGAAGTAATCGTCAAAAAAAGGCAAATCTTTTTAATTTTGATTAAAAAAACAATCCATTTTTTGAATGTATTATTAAGTGGGGAAAGGAGGGACATTATGCTCCGTGTAGACTCCGGAGGCAGAAAATACCTACCCTGTCATAAGAGGTGACATAAACGACAAGGGTACCTTGAGATAAACTACGTTATGACTACGGCAACACAGGCGCAAATGTCTTTTAGAGATTTAAAGGATCATTCGTCGGTGTTCTTTGCATTTTTCTAGGATTTTTCGACTTATTCCTTAAAACGATTTTCGTCCCCAGCTTTTCCTGCAATTTGATCCAATAGTTGCTAGGATAATTTGTCTTCAGCAGTTTTTCCGCAAAATTGTCCTCTTCCAGAATTTTTCCCCCGTTAATAAAGGAAGTTTTCTTCTTAAAACCATGCGCCCCCTTTTTTTGTAAATAATTTCTGCCTTCTCGGCGATTTTTTAATATATTTAACACTAATTAATGAGAAATTAAATATTTTTTTTATCAAACCGCCCCCTTTCCTCTCCCTATCAAACCCCCTAAAAATCCCTTCTTCCACCAAATTATAATTTATTATCATTGTTATCATTAAAACTAACAAAACCAATTGCCAAATAAGTTGTTGACGAATTAAATGTGCATTTTTTGACTATAAATTACGTTCATATTGTCTTATATGTAGGCTATTAGGATGACCTAAAATTTGTCATCACACATTGACGTTTCTCCAACTGACGGAAGTTAGATTCCTCCTGAAAATCTCTAGGCCATTGTCTCTTAAGTCTTCGTGTGAGTGTTTCTGGGGAGGTTAGTACAGGACAATTCTCTTACAAGTGGATTATGATGATTAGATAAACGGGTGTGAAATTTTTGATAGCGGGAAATGCACAGGTCCTCAATAAAGCGACCATGTTTAGATCACGATGTACTGCGTTGTTACGAACACAAAAGGGGCCATCAACAATTTTAAGGATGATCTTGGATTGTAAGGCCTGGATGCGATTGGAACTGAAATATTTCGTTGAACCCCAAAGTTCAATTCCATATTTTTAGTCTATTATGTGGGTTCCATGTTAATCTCTTGTCCAGGTAAAGTCCCAAATAAATATAAATTCATCATATTGTTGAGTCATATTGCCATTAAGGTATAAAGGGATAGGTTTTGGAAGCTACATCAGGAGCAAGTATGGCTGTTTCATTTGCACAAGTAGCAATCATAGTATTACGATCAGATGGGATGAAAAAAGTGTATAAAATGGGACCAAGCAGACTGCCTTGTGGGACTCCGGCTAGAATAGGATATATTTCTGAGTTTTCTTATTAAGTATTATTTTTAAATAAAATTGTATAACTCTTTCTTCTCGAAAGAAGAATCTAAAAATGTTGGCAAAAGCCTCTGGTGCTGCCATCTCTTTTCCTTTGATGTAATGCAAAATTTGTAGAATAATAACTATAATATAGTGTCGAATTGTCTCAAAGCAGAGAAAAAAAACATTTTTCAAGAGGCTAAGTGCTATAGAATTCTAAAATTATCATACTCGTCTTGAAACACAGATCATTAACCTATTTGCTAAGCATTTGAAACACTATTTTTCGTCAGTGGGGTAAGTGGGAAGAAGCGAATACCAAAATCCGAACCCCCTAATCTTATCTTAAATAAACTCGTAAACCAATAATCATTTGTAGTTGAATTTTTCAATGAGTAACGGACATTTTATTATCGCAAAATTAATTTTATTGGAGAGTATTTTTAATAATTTTTCAATTATATTTAATTGTTTTTTTTTTAATTAATTACAATCGGAAAAAAATTTAAAAGAAAAATTAATTCCCACTAAAAAATGCAAGAATAATTATTTTTACAAAATTAAACTTTACTCATTAAAAAAAAAAATTATAATTTTGGCAATAAACAAATTATTAGAATTGCAATAAATGTTCACTCCCCAATTTTCTTCGTTTAATTAACCACAGTCTCCCCCCACCCCTCTCCTGACGACTTATCACATATTATTTATTTTTGCATATCTATCCTCAAGGTGACATTGTTTTTAAATTATCAACATTTTTATCATTAATCAATGAAATGGAATTGAAAAAACAAAAACAGAAATTAAAGAAACAGAAATTAACAACATTTAATGATAATAAGTAAGAAAAAAACAGGTTTTGCACACCCTTTAATTATCATGCAACAGCAAATCTCTCCCACCGTACCGACGTAAACAAACATTAAACTTTATAAAAATTAGCACAGAAATCACCTTCGATTAAAGAATACCCGGAATAGGCCCGATGTACATGCAATTTTTTGTCTAAATTATCTCAAAAGCGGTGAGAAATCGTACTGCTTGCATGCATTTGTGTAGATTTTTTCATGTAGACATGACACCCACTGACATCTAGTTTTCGTAAAAGAATTGTTTTTTGATTCACGACAGAAAGAAGGTAACGTTTATTTTTTATTCCAATCTTCTTTTTATTCCTAATAAATATCAAGCGCCTCAATTTTGTAGACTTTCGGATAGTTTTAAAACACGCCAATCACCATGAACTGGTGGCATACCGCGAAATACTTTTGGTTAATGTTGTTGACATTTAGATGCTAGATCGTGAAGTGACAGTTTAAGTGCGGTTTTATCTTAGATTATAGAAGAACTGGACAGGTCTCTACATAAAAATTCTGTCCAAATTTTTTTTGACACACACATGCAAAATAACAGGAACGTCTTATGTCCCGTGGAAGGGGGGGTGGGAGGGAAGTGGTGTCAATTTTAAATTTTAGTATATGTTGTTGAACCGGTATCTCCCATCAGCGATCCGGAAACCATATCCCACAATATGGGTATTAACCACAGCCACCACGTTTCTGCCTAAGGCGTCTCACCATTATCGGGCACAGTGTGTTTTAACACCATGAGGCACCCAGATTCCCGTGTTACCTATTTTTGTTTTCAGAGTACTTCGGTTTGTACTCCACTCATTCAGCTATGATAAGGAATCTTGTAAATCTCTAGGCACCGCTAAGCCAGCTCAAGTACGCGGGTTCGCCAAGACCCGAAAGTACAACCGGTATCGAGCTTGGTCTTTCACCCGGTCGTAGGTATTGATATACAGTGTATATCTCCAATACTCGCTATAGACACCGACTCACTACATTGCTTTTTAAATAATAAATCGATATTCACCGGTAGAAGAAAAAAATTGTGCGCACTCTTGTGTGAAAGAGGAAAAAAGAAGAGAAACAAAAGAATGGGCAATATGAAAAGGCAGTTAAAAAGAAAAAGACGAAAATATTATTACTGTAGTAATTATCAACAATCAAAATGAGTATTGTTTTGATTCTTTTGTTTTGTCAATTTGTTTTCAATTTTTCTTATTTTTTTTGCGTGTGTGATTGTGTGAATTTCTGCATATTCGCTAATAAGCTTTATGGGTGGATTCTGAGCATATACCTATATATCTGTATATGTGTATATACATCAAATATTATTTTTTCCTATAGACTTTATTTATTAATTCAAATATTTTCCTTTTGGTGTTAGTATTTGTTTATTTATTAACGAAAATTACTCAATATGAAATGCCTTAGATAAGCAGAACAGCGTCGTAGTTAACAGAATAATTTGCTGATTGTTGGGTTTGGAGATAAAAAAAAATGGTGAAAAAATACTCTTAACATTTTTTTCGTGTTAATAAATTTTTTGTACAAATTCAAATTTAAATATGAAATTTATGCAAAAAAAAATTACTTTTTTTGTAAAAAAAAAGAAAAAAAAATTGTAATTAAAAAAAAAACATTAATTTTTTCCTTTAAATTTATTTACAAAAAAAAATCTTTTATAAATATTACTAAAAGACGGGGGGTGGGGAGGGTGATTTTTATTCTCTTATATTTATTAAAATACAACAAACAAAAAATATTGTCAAATACAAAATTTTATATTTGTAAATTCACCTTTAATTTGGAAAAGGTGAAAAATTCGAGAAAAAAAAACTATTTAAGAAATATTTTTTTTTCGAACTTTGATACGACACGAACGTGCATTAATAATTATTAGTACAATTATTACCGGTTATCATTGTTAAGTAAATTTACTCTTTCTGATTCTATGGATTGTTAAAAAGAGTTGATGGTAATGTGGTATAAGGGTGTAAGAGAAAGAAGTAGAATCTGTCGTGAGTTAGTTTATCGATACACATATGTATGTGATATAAGTAAAGCAAAAGGAGAAGGAGAGAACGTGTCAGCGGAGTAAGAATCATATTTTCCATACGATAGTTTTTATCTTAACTGATTCGTTCCCTCTCTTTTCCCATTCCAGCAATTCTGTTCGTTTATCAGTGAATAATCACAACAAAAAGTAAATATGCCGCCTCTCCCTTCATAATTTCTGAGGCTCTCTTCAGCATCGACAATTTAGCCATCGTCCCTGAGTTCTGCAACCAAAACCGCGAGAGTGATTAATACGCAAATCCCAATAGTCAGTCCACTTGCACCCCCACACCTACATCAAAAGACGACTCCGATCGGAATCGATCTGTGTGCCTCTGTACGTGCTTATTGAGATAACAAAGTTGTTTTTGGTTAAATTCTATTAAAAGAGTTGTCCGAGAGCGCACCCGCGTACGTCCATTCGTTCGCTGTTCGGTTGTTGGTTTAAAGTTTATTTGTTTTTTGTTCCTCTCTCGTTTTTAAATATTATTCATTTGCTTTGAAAGGATTTTTATGTAATCATCGCGAAAACGATGTATTCGAGAATACGAAATTCTTTCTCTTTTTGGTTAAAGTGAAAATCGTGACGTTGTCACGTATTTTATTTTCGATTTTTGTATTTAATGTATTAGATTGTGTGAAAAACGATCGCGCCGCGCAATTCAATAATTTCAATCGGCAGAGAGTGAGAGAAAGGGAGAAAAAAAGAAAATAATAATATTGGTTAAAATATTATAGAATAAAAAAGTCCAGTTTATAGTAATAGAGTGTGTATATGGGGTGTCGCCCAGACTCTACACTCATTATTGTTGGGTGAGAATAGAAAATTAATAGAACAAAAATCGAAATAAAAACAAACATTAAAATTTTTCTGTGTGCCAATTCAGATTGTAAAGTAAAATTCGTGGCATAGCATTTAATTATCGAACAAAAACAAAACAAGTGAAATTGAATTTTTTTTTTTTAATTTCTGTTGTGCTCTACAACAGGGTGGGCGGAGGACGCTGAATTTTGTTCTAGTAAGAATTTTTTCGAGACGACCCCAAACGAAAATGAGTGAAAATAATTTAACTTGTTGCGATTTGATGTGAAAATTTTCTGATTGGATTTTCATTCGAAAAAGTTCAGAGCGCCGAAACTGACTTGATTTGTTCCCCTTTAAAAAAAAATAAAATAAAAAACCAAAAACTATTGTCGGTGTTCTCGGTTTTTTTTTGTTCAAAAAGTTTTACGGTTAACCCGTTGGATACTGTTTAGTTTTTGAGGTGTTTTTTTTTTCAAACGTACAAAAAAAAAGACAAGGTGGCACAGATTCAAGTTTTTTTATATTAAGTCTTATGTGGTCAGGAGTAATTGTTTTTCTTTTTTAATTGTTAACTTTTATAATTATGCCAAACAAGGGATGGGCGTTCATTAAATAATTTATTAACTAATTCAGACAATTAGTTCGATTCCAAATTTACATAATTTTTCTGTGTTTTTTTTTCTATGTGCTTTCTTTTTAAAACCAAAATAAATAGTAATTTCGGTTTTGTAAAAAAGTTTTAAACTAAAAACCAAAAAAAAATAAAAAACCAAAAATATTTTTAAATAAAAATTCTTGTAAAAGAAGAGAAAATGGTTCAACCGAAAAAAGAGATGTTGAATGTGCGCAATATTTTGGCACGTAACGAGGCCAGTGCATATTCGAATGCTGCCCACCAACAGCATCCATCCAATCCGACGAGCACTGAATGCCAACGTCACTGTACGAATATTCCCCCAAATCATCCTGGGAAGGAGGGCAAGGTCAATTTGCATCGACACATTGTCCGAATGTTTAGTAGCGAAGAGTAAGTAACGAGTTTGTTCGAGATTAGTTCGGTATAAAAATAAAAAAACAACTAATAAAATGATCCTTTGGGATTCTCAGGGGGTTATGGCTATGGAGAAAGGGGATATGTAAACTTTCGATAAAAATTCATTGCCAACAAAATGGATGGAAATTCACCTGCCGCCGCCGCCGCCTTCACTGCTGAGCTTATCGTAATCAGAAAAATTGAGTGCATGGGCGTTGGGGAACGATTAAAGAATAACCTTGAACTTGATGTGTGTTCGAAAAACCACAAAATCTTTTGTGTAAATACTGAAACTCACCTGTTCTGTTCTGTTATGACTTGTTATTGCATCCCCATTCAACCATCCACCCACATTGACCATAATTTGTGCAAAGTTTTTTAATTTTTTTTTAACCCAGTCAATAAGTTCTTACAAATAGTAGTAGTAATAGTTACTAACGGACGTTTGAGGATTTGGGGGAGAAAAGGGTCTGCTATTTGGATTTCGAAATCTCCTCTATGCAAAAGGACAGGTTTGGGCTATTTGTGATTTAAAATTGTTACTGCGAATAAAGACGATTGTTGGTTGGTCTCTCCTTCTTTGATGGGTAATAAAAAAAAACAATTTTAATTGGTTTATTAAAATTTAAAAAACATCCCCAATGGAGTGTTTTAATTTAATTTTTTATTTTCATAAAATCTCATTTAACAAAAGAGAATTTTTTGTTCCCTCTAAATTTGTTAAATGAGATTTTATGAAATCTACGCTGACGCAAGCGGCTAACAACTCTTAAAACTCTGAAAATTTTCAAAAGCACACCCCTTTTTCGTAGAATTTTTAAAGAGAATTTTTTTTCCTTTTAAATTTGCTAAAAGAGATTTGATAAAATTTTCTTGTAAATTCCCAATTTCTTTAAAACCGAAAATGACAGTTAATAAACCAAACAGGCGAACGTGAAATTCCCATTAAATTATTGATTTTGATTGAAATTTTTTTTTTGCATTTTGTCCTTTTTGCCCTTTTGTTGGTATCCTGTTTTTTTTTGGGTTTTTTTTCTGGGACAGTAACCAAAATTATTGAACTTTTTGGGAATATTTTCCTCTAATTTCGATTTTATTTTTAATTTTTCTAATTTTTGCTTTAGTTTTTTTTTCAAGAAGGACCTTTTCTTTAATGCCCATCCTTTTTCTTGGCATCTTTTATTTTTTGTTGTAGCTATTTTTACTATTTAAAAAAAACTATAAACACAAAGGAATCATGCCCAATAAAAGGTGGTACGTTCTTTTGTTAGTTTCTGTTTGATTTTCATTGTGTATAAAAAGAGTAGGAGAATTTGCTGTGAGGAAGAGGATAGGGGTATAAGTTGTCTCTATAACTTTTATTTTTTAAGGTTTCTAGTATAAATATCACAAAGGATAATAATGAAAACTGTGCGCACAATTAAAAGGACGGACGAGACACCCCAATTGAATACGTCCGTTGCGATGCGCACACCCAACTTCACTCTGGAGGACATCGTTTCAATAGTGTCTCTGCTCAGCAATTATTAATTGGGTCAGTGTGGCATGAAGAGCACCCTTTCATTAGTTTGGTGGATCCAATTTTTATTTTATTTAACCCCCCCCCCCCTCCTTCAAGTGTGACTGCTGTGACTAATCAACTATTTATGCACCAGCAATTTTTGTCAAGTCTTGAAATCATTTATATTTTTTTATATAGAATTCATAGTTTTGTCCTTAAGGCGGGAGGCGGGGGGATGAGGAAAGAGGTGTCTATCGTCGTGACAAGCAGAAAATTTATTTGTATCTGTCTTTATTTTGAGTAACCATAAACTAAAACTTTTTTTTTTTATAACAGACTCGATAAACTTTTAGAGGATAAAAGCTCTCCCCTTTTAAGCTAATCAGTTTTTTCCTTAAATCCTTTTGTACATTTAAATTGGAAAAGAAAATTTATTGTTTGTTTTCTTAAATTGAATTTTTTTGATGAACATTTTTTAAATTTTTTGGTAAATTTTGTTATTTTTAAAGAATGAGTGGGTGTAAGAAAAAGATAGTGATTAATTTGTCGCCATCGGGATAAAGAGAGAGAGAGAGGGAGAGAGGGCGAATGCGAGAGGCTCCTTACAAGGCACTCTATTCTGACGGTTCTCTTTAATTTTTCTTAAATTCCTAGTCCTGAAATTTCATCAATTTTCTCATCTCAGCTCGGCTATTTGGCAACTGCCCTCTTCTCTTTTTGTACTAACAGAACAATGGACAGCTGTCAAAACACATAGGACAGTACAGTTTTTTTGTATTAGAAAATTTATTTAAAAAATCCAATTTTTCTAGCACATTTTTTCATTTTTTTTGTGCTCAATTGGAACGTAAAGTTTTTCTTTTTGCTATAGTAATTGGTGACCTACTGGAAAACACTCGTCAGGCATTACTTTGTTGGATAGGAATTGATCAAAATCATCTCAGTCTTGTTAGGATTGTTGTCTGGTAACACATTTCTGTACCTGCTCTTTTTCCGCTCACGGTCGGCAGCCCCCGCAGCTAGTCCACTCCCGTACAGGAACCCATTCACACTGCCGACGTTGCCAAATTTCATACATTCTATTTAGGACCAGTAGACGCCACTGTCGTGGACTAAGATCCTGGACCTCTTCATTCGTAACGGGACAACCAGTCAGCGCGGTAGACCGTAGTGAATGCTCCAATAAGAAACAATTGGCGCAGTTAGTAGCCAACCATCCATGAACCCACTGAACGTGCATTCCTCCAATCGGTTCCATAAAAGAAACTCGGGGATTTTCCGCTGAGTATCCATCTAGAATGTAAAGTATGCGGCCGAATGCCCGGTCTTCAGGTAAACATCCTCCTTTGGAAGTAGCACCAGGCGGTGAGGTGTGTTTGTAACTGAACCATTTAAAAAAGAAATTAAAAAAAAAACAAAATTTTTCCTATTTTTTTTACAACGTCTGTTCAAAAAGTATCGCGAATTTTGAATTTCCGCGGGTTACGAATATTCGATTAACGATTTTTTGTGTCGTAATGTTGGTACTCATGTCTCTCACTTATGCCGACAAGTTCGGCCATTTTGAATTTTCAGTTAATTTTTGACAGCTGCTTTGCTTGCACGTGTTTTGGCTCGTCTTCGATTTTTGCCCATTCCAAAAAATGGATCAAAGAATCTGTTTCGGGAACAAGAGAAAGTCACAGGGGGCCAGATCTGGGGAATACGGTGGCTGCGGCATTATTAGTGTGTTGCTTTTGGCCAAAAATTCGAGCACAAGCAACCATGCGAGAGCAGGGGCGTTATCACGGTGCAAAAGCCAATTTTTGTTCTTCCACAAATCTGGGCGTTTCTGGCGGATTGCTTCGCATAACTTGCGGGTAATATTCCTTATTGACCGTTCTACCCTGTGGCAAGAACTCATGATGAACCACGCCCCTGCAATCGAAGAAAACTGTAAGCAAAACCTTCACATTCGACCGAACTTGGCGCGCTTTTTTCGGTCTTGGCTCGTGCGGCAGCTTCCATTGGGATGATTGAGCTTTGGTTTCCACGTCATAACCATAAACCCATGATTCGTCACCAGTTATGACCCTCTGGAGCAAATTTTTTTCATCGCGGTCCAACCGCTCCTTAGCAATGTTAATGCGATGCTGCTTTTGGTCGAAAATGGCTCGAAGACGAGGCAAAACGCGTGCAAGCAAAGCCGCTGTCAAAAATTAACTGAACATTAAAAATGACCGAACTTTTCGGCATAAGTGACAGACATGAGTACCAACATAACGCCACAAAAAATCTAAAATCGAATATGCGTAACCCGGCGTAAATTCAAAATTCGCGATACTTAGTGAAAAGACCTCGTATAGTAAAATTTTCAACAGATTTTCTCCAAAAGAAAAATCATAGAAAATCAAAAGAGAAACAACAACAACAATAGGAAAAAGAGAGAGAGAGAGAGAAGAAAGAAAGCGAAACTTTTTATAACAATAACAAAAATAAAAATAACCTTTCCGAACCAAAATAACAAAAAAAGCTCTAACACCAAATTCACCTTGACCCGAAATCGCTTTTATTTCAAATTCGAAAGTGATGGTTTCCATTTGCTTTTTATTTTATTTTATTTTCAAATTGGACTCTTCGAATTTGATTTGATTTAATTTCTTCGTTTTTAATTTAATTCGATTCTTTTCTTTGAAGCTTGTGTGCTATTTTCGGAAAATAACAAACAAAAATTTTACGAGAAAAAAGTTATCGAAGAGTAAAAAAGTTGTCCTGCCCCCCAAATCCCTCCTCCACGCTATGCTTGATTACGGCCAATGCTTTTTCTATGATTTTTCAGTTAAAGCTTTAGCCGGTAAGCTCGTCTTCTTCTTCTTTCTGTACATAAAAAGAAAACCACCAAACCTTATTAACCAAAAAATAATATTTTCCACTCAATTTTTTGTTTGTTTACTTTTCACTATTGATGGTGTTGTCCACTTCTTCTCGTCTTCTTTTATATATGATAAGGGCGACTCGTTCCCTGTCTCTCTCTCTCTCTTGTCTATGCACATATCTGAAGTGTGGCCTCGCTATGAATTCTTCGTTCTACGCTCTTTTTTGTGAATGATTTATTTTAGTTGGGAGAGTAAAAACCGAGAACTAAATTGATTTTCTCTTTAGAAGAGAGCAACTTTGATATGAGAATTTTAGTTGTTCTCCATTTTTTTTGCAAAATTCTCATCTACTTTCCTAGTCCCTACCAGCCAAAAGTTTTTATTTATTTATGCTGCCGACGAAAATAATATTTTCTCAATGACGTCATATATTTTTTACGAAAATAAATAAAAATTCTCTATTTCGGGTTGTTTTTTATTTCAACAACAAAAATATACTTCTCTTGGTGGGATTGTTTATTTTAGTTTTTTTTTCTGTTGGTTATAAATTAAAAACGGAATTATTGAGGAAATAAACTTTATTTAAAAATAGTCCTAAAACTAACTATAACAGTTAATAAATAAATTCTAATAAATAATAACATCTAAAAATTATTTTCATTTTTATTAGTGACAATTTTCTTGATGAACGAAATTTATGAATGTTGATTATTTTAATTACAGAAAAAAACAAACAATTTAAATAGAAAATTTTGTTAAAAATATTATTTAGGAATTTGTTTGTCATAAATAAATTGCGAAAATAAAGTTTTGGCGAGGATAATAGTAAGTACAAAAAAAAGAAAAAAGAAAAAAGAGTATGGTTCACGTGTAGTCTAGATAATTTTTGGGTCAATTTGGAGAGTTTTGTTTGTGTGTAAATGTGTTGTTGACACTTTTACGTTTGGAAAATTTGGGTGGACAACTTTTTTTTTTTGGTGTTTTAATAAAAACCTTGATTTTTGTTCTAGAATCGAAATTTTCGTTCGTGCTGAATCAGAGTCTAGTGTTTCTCTGTTCCTATTTTTGACTATCAATTCTGAAATTTTATATTTAATATTCTTCTCCCATCCCCTTTCCCCTCACCACCCTCTTCATATTAAATATTTTCCTTAATTATTTCCAAAATTGTTATTTTTGTTTGTCAAAAGTTGTTTTTTTTTTAAATAGACGTACTTTTGGTGACCATTTCTAACATATATTATAAGATCACGAACACATGCTAATTGGATGAGTTGAGATTGGCAATTTTTCTGCCTTTTTTCATCTCTAAAAAGAAAAAATGAAGTAAAAATAAAGTAAATAAAAATTTAAAAATTTTTTGGAATCTTCATAAAAAAAATTTTGCTTTTGTGAATTTACAGAGAGTTTTTACAGTCGTGAACTAATTCAAAATTCAATTAAATTAAGTAGAAAATACTCCCTCCTTTCCCTTTCCTTTAGATTTCGTGTTAATATGTTCCCAAAAAATTAGAAACTTTTTAAAAAACAGGAAAAAATGGAAAAACGCCAAAAACGCCATTTACCATAATTTGGACTTTGTTTAGATAGAAGAAATTATATCACTCGTAAAAAAAAAAAACATAAAAATTAACGCTTGTAAAAAGAGCAGCTTTGAACTTTTGAAAATTTTTCAATAATTAACTTGACTTTAAGTAAAGTTTCCGATTGGGGAATGGATCTTAGATCAACAAGCAAAATTAATAAAAAAAAAAAACAAATTAAAAAACGTCTGCGCTCGTAGAATGAACTATTTTTTTTTTCGATTAAGAAACAATTTTGTTTTCATAAACAAACGACAATTTTGAAATTTTATTAAATAAGCAAATTAGATTATTGGATATTTTGGATACTTTTGACGTTTATGGGGAGCAGGACCAAGATGGGGACTATAAAAATTATTAGCCTTAATGGTTCTGTGAAGTGGGTTTGCTTTTCAAATTGTTTATTTTTTGAGAGACTCTCGAATAACTGAAAGAACACGCTTTGTTCTAAAAGTAATTACAAAATTACTTCTCGACAACCACCCCCCTCCCCTTCCTCTTTTTTTATGGTTAAAAAATTTATGATTTTTTTTTTATGATGAATGATTTGAAAAGAAGAAAATCAATTCGAAATTTATGCTGACTTTTATCGGAACCGAGACGAAAACGGGTAAGAATTGAGAACGTGCTACTTTTATTGAGAAACGCGCGTTTGTTGTTTAGATGCGATAATTTTCTCATTACGTGCAAGAGTGGAAATTTTATCAATAAACACAAAAATCCATCAAAGACTAATAAATATTTTGGAACGCTTCAGTAAAAAGAAACTGCCCCAAAAAAAAAACATAAAAAAACAAGAGCTTTTCAAATAAAAACACAAACGATGACGACGAGCAATGGAAATAAAAACAGAGACGCTCCATCGCCCGGCCCTCCTCCCCTTGTTCATTCCAGTTAAAAAATATTTGAAATGTTTACTTTTGAATTTTTAGCCCACACTCTCTGGCTTAGCAAAAAGAAAAGAAGAAAAAAAATTTCCGTCTGTGTAAATATGGCTCCAACTTGAAAAGAAAAAATTGAAAAAATCCAAAATTGTTTGGACAAAAAATCTAGGCTACGCTTATAAAAGATGTCAAAAAATATCTCAAAAGTCTTGAAAATTTCTAAAAAGATGAATTGATGACTCCTCTTGTTATGTGAGATGTTATGGGAGGGGGGGGGGGGGGTGTTGTGAGATTGTGCAAAAGTAATTGTTTTTCCCTTTTGGAAATGCTAAGAAAAATTTGGAAAATGCATATTTTCTGGTTGAAAATGGAAAGATTTTGATTATTTTTGATCACAATTTGTAGTTTCTTTGCTTTCTGCTCAAAACGTTTTTGTTATCACGAATAACATTTTTTTTTGTAAATTTTCTTTTCACTCTACGTTCCACTTTTCACATTTTGAAGAACGATAGCGTTGCTTATCAGTTTTGATTTATGTCAGAAAAACTTTAAAAATAGAAATTAGGGAAGAATTTCGGTTTTGACCAAAGGTGACACGCTATTTACGATTAAATTGTAAATTTTTTCCATTTTGAAGGAAGGTGATGGGTGGGAATTACTAAATATTCAAATTTTTCATGTGTTTTGGCTGTCGCCGCGATAAAAACTGAAACCCTTCGAGTAAAAACGCCACAGTCATAACTCTACGGTTTTTTGCAGAATTAATAGGAGAACTTATGGTAATAGAAGGCATTTTTCACAACGGAATCATTTTTGAAAGGAGTTCTTGGAAATGATTTTTATTTAGAAATGGAACAATTTTGTTTAGTTTCTTGGAAATGGAACGACTTTTTTTTTAAAATGGAACAGATTTTATCAGAGCTTTTCTGAAGCCGAACAGTTTGTGAGTTCTTTTTTTTCTGATCCAAAGTCTCTGAGACAAGTGCCAGAAGTCGATCTTTAGCGCCACGACCATGAGGCCAATTAGCGGCTTGACAGTTTTTATAGGGGAAAGTGAATTGTTTTGTTTTTGACAACTAGTTTTGATGGGATATCTTCGTAATGGAACAAAAAACTACAGGAAACTTTTGGATTGAAAATTCCAAATGAACACATTTTATGGGAAAATTTTATGATTTCCGCAATTTTTTTGTTGAAATTTTTGAAAAATGGAACAATGTTTATCAAAAAATTATGAAGTGAAAAATTCTCATATAAAAAGAATTATATGGAAATTTTGTGAAAATGTATACATTTTTTTGTAGGAATTTTTGGAATTGGAACGATTTGTATAGGAATTTTTTGGTAATGGAACACATTTCTCGAGCATTTTTTTTAGAACAGAATAATTTTAATTGAGTTTTTTTTACTAACGGAAATAGCATATTTTTTTTTTATTGATAATATTTATTTGGAAACGAAACAAAATTTTTTTGTCGTCAATAGAAAAAAGTTTACAACTATTATTATTTCGAAATGAAGCAAAAAATTTTGTGAAAACGGAACAATTTTGATCAGTTTTTTTTTCGGCAATAAAAAATTCTGATTTTTGAGAATTTTGGAAATTTTCTGGAGCGTTTTGGCAAAATAAAACACTTTCTCAGAATTTTGTTTTATTGATAATTTTTATTTGGAAACGGAACAATTTTCATCGGAACTTTTCGGAAACGGAACAATTTTCATCAGTTTTTTTTATTTTTGGTAATAAAAGTTCTGATTTTTCTTATTTTGAAATGGAAATTTTTTTTGGAAATTTTGCTGAAGAAGTTTTTTTTCTCGGAATTTTTTTTCTAATTGATAATTTTTATTTGGAAACGGAACAATTTTTTTGGTTTTTGGTAATGAAAAACTTATTGGAATTTTTTGTGGGCAATAAATAAGAGCTTACGACAACTTATATTTCGAAATGAAGCAAAAAATTTTGTTAAAACGGACAAAATTTTCATCGGAACTTTTCGGAAACGGAACAATTTTCATCGAAGTTTTTTTCTTTTTGGCAATAAAAAGTTCTGATTTTTCATATTTTGAAATGGAACATTTTTTTTTGGAAATTTTCCTGAAGAACTTTTTGGCAGCAGAATATTTTTGTTTCGACAGGAGATGAGGAAGGAAGGGAAAATAATGCCGCCATAAATCTTATTAAAATAAAGTAAAATTTTGTTGAATATTATAAAATTTATCACAGTAGCTGGCCACTCATAAAAAAAAGAACTAAAATTATTTGAAATTTGTTTTGGCAGAACATTAAGAAAAACACGTTTTTATAAACAGGCACGTTCATTGTCGTTTAAATTAAATTAATTTCTATTTTTAATTATTATTCATTCCAAAGTAAATTTAGCATTAACCAAAAAATCTCCACCTTCTGTACCCCAATTTCGCCAACAATAATTTTCCCACGTGAACAAACAAGAAATTGTTTTTCTTTTCTCTATAAAATGTTGTTGATTGAAAGAAAATTGGAAAAGCATTTTTTCATTTTAAGACGCCATGTTTTATATTTACTGGGGGAAGTGTGGTTCCTATTCCGCCGCTTTTAGTCGAGTCAAGGTCAGAGAGAGAGTGTTTCTGTCTTGCACATTGTCAAATGGATGGAATTTGATATTTTTTACTCGATTTTTTTTATTTGTGGGTTGAAAATTTGAAAATCATTGTCAAGGTGATGATGGCAAGTACAATTTTTCAAAGTTCACATTCTATTTTGGATACGATTTTTTTTCGAAAAATTAATTTTCAACAAAAAAAACGCAACCGCGAAACTCATTAATTTTAATTAAAAATATTTTTAGCAACGCACTTTAAAAGTTAAATTCAAAAATGCGTAAAAACGAAATTTGAAATTTTCGACAAAAAAAAATTATTCGAAAAATTGAGGCTCGCGTCCAATTGAAAAATAAATTATGACAAATGCTGCAAAAATTGTCACATCTCAATGCGTATTTAGGGTTTGTAGGAGCGATCGGAAAGGGGGTTGGTGGGTTTTGTATATTCGAAAAATACCAGTGGAAAAATAATATTAAAAAGAGGTGATGACGGGTGAGGGTGGAGTGATCTTTGGGGCTGGCTAAAAAATTTCATATTTTCACCATTCAATGTTTTCGATTTTCTGTTCTCAAATAACTAAAAATAGATAAAAAAACGGACACGATTTAAAAATAAATAAATTAAAAATTTTTTATAAAATATGAAAGAGAAGAAAAAAAACTCAAACCAAGCCCAAGACCCCAAAGAAAATGACTTTCCTCTCAAAAAGATGATCAACATTAAAGTTGGTTGTTTGTGGGGTTTTGATGAGGAGAGGAGTTCTGTTAGGGGGAAGGGGGTTCCGGTTTGTTTAATACGCAGTAAAATAATTTTCGGATGGCAAATAAATCAAAAAAGAAAAAATTTATTTCAGGTGGCGACACTTTTAAAAGTTGAAGGACATATTTTTATGTGGTGACGGATGGTTTTTGTGGATTTCGGAAAAGTTGGCATTTTTTGTTGTTGTGACAATTATGGTCTGTTCGATGGCCGAAAATGGTTGGGAAATATTTTCAAAAAATTCCCAGTTTTATTTTGGATTTTTTTCTTTTTTTTTGGATTTGCAAGGTTTTGGGATATTTTCTGGGATTTCGTCTGAAAAATTTCCTTTTTTCAAAAGTGATCAAGTAACGAGCAGCTGTGCTTATGTTAAAATTAGGGAAACCTCCTATTTCAGTGATAAAATTTTTGGGAAAATTCTTAATTTTTGATGGAAAAATTTTCTGGTTTCCGTGACCAAAAATCGTTAGAAAAAAACGAACTTTCGCAGAAATTGGGTTTTTTTTGTTATTGTAAAAAGCATTTACGTTCGGAGGCACAACCTCACCCACCCCTTATCAACATTTTTTTTTTTCGTTACACTAAAATTTATTATTATTCGTAAAAAAACTGAATAATAATACATTTAAGTGTAACGAAGAAAAAAATGTTGATAAGGGGTGGGGGAGGTTGTGTATGTAAAGCAGGTCCACGGAAGAAAAAATGTCGCTGCACAAAAGCTTCAAAGTTTCTCTGGTTTTGTTCAGTCGATCTTTATTTTTATCTGCCATTTTAACTGATATTTATGTTGTGGCTATAATTAATTAATTTATTAATTAATTGGTTAGTTAATTTTATTAAATGAGGGAAAATTTTCATGATCTCATCGACTCGTTTCATATGCAAGAAAAATAATCTCTTCCGTGTAATTAAATTTTTTTTAGATAGTCACAAGTTGCTACCAGGAATTTTGCAATAATTTTTTCTTCTTTTTGTTGATTGATTGACAGAAGATCCGATTGCCAATATGGGCACAGTATCCGCGTATCCAATTAACAATTTTATTATTTTAATTTGTTTGCAGTTTTTTTTAAAGTTATTTACGGGAATCCGCATTGGGTAATCGTCAAGAAATTCTTTTATTTTCATATAAATAATTTTTTTTGAGGTTTTAAAGTCTTTTAAATTAACAAGTTAATTTTTCGAACTTGCTGAATCTCCTAAAAATCTTAGTTTTTTAGACAATTTTCAGTAATTCGGATTTGAGAAGTTCCATTTTTTGTCCTACCACTTTTTTGACGATCTTCACTGACATGATCATCAGGCTGATTACGCGTTCCGCATCTTTGCGAATGGACTTTTTTGACCAAGCCTAAATTATCTAATTACGATTAATAGCAATATTACTTTCGATAACCTCAGAGTTTTCACTGATCAACAATCACGATCTTTGGTGATCGACAATTTTCTTGGCAATTAACAATTTCCTTGGTGATCAACGGTTTCCTTGGCGATCAACACTTTCTTTGGTGATCAACACTTTCTTTGGTGATCAACGATTTCTTTGGTGATAAACACTTTCTTTGGTGATCAACAATTTCGTTGGCGATCAACACTTTCCTTGGTGATCAACACTTTCTTGGTGATCAACAATTTCTTTGGCGATCAACAGTTTTTTTTTGGTGGTCAGCACTTTTTTTTGGTGATCAACAGTTTTTGTGGTGATCAAAATTTTCTTTGGTGATCAACACTTTCTTTCGTGATCAACAGTTTCTTTGGTGATCAAGCGTTTCTTTGGCAATCAACATTTCTTGGGTGATCGACAGTTTTTTTTGGCGATCAACACCAAGAGTGACGACAATGAACACATTGTCATTAGGGTACGAGGATGAAGGGTTTTTTTTTTTTAAAAGAGGGAAATAAACTTTCGTAAATACGGTAAAACAAAACTTTTAATAAAAATTCAAATTTAAGAAAAATTTCGCACAATTTTCAGTAGAGAACATTTTTTTTTTAAATTTATTAAATATTTTAAACAATTTTTCTTTTAATAATTTTACTTAATATTAACAAAAAAGAAATATTTTCTAACTATTTGTGTTTTTTTCTCTTTCAGGTGAGTCTATTTTCGATTTGATTTTTGTTTACATCGTCAATCAATCACGAAAAATGAGGGTGTTAATTTATCTAAGAAATTGCGTAAGTCGTTAAAAATAATATTATTTTCGTTTTGGAGCTTCTGTACACATTTTTGTGGAGCTTATTGGATTAGCAGGTAGGCTCGATTGGATGGAAATAATTGGTACTCTGGTGGTAGGCTTGATGAGTTTTTTTTTCTAGACCTAACAGACTAAACAGATGGCGTTCTATTTAGATTTTTTGCCTGTCGAAATTTTTTCAAACATAAACACATTCGAATTTAATAGAACGTAATCGAATTTGAAATGAAATAATTATTGTCTTTCGTTTCTCTTTTCATAAAATCTGTTTCAAGGTAAACGTGTTCGTGTAGGTGAATGCCTCCTCCAGTTAAATATATTCTAAGTTCCAGAAGGAAACAACAATAACAAAAAAACAGCGTCCACCGACGACTGAAAGGAAATGTTGTTCCCTCGTTAACGCAAAAAGTTGTGCTTATTTACTAATTATTAATAATAATTAATTACAATTTAGCATTGAAGTTTTGATATTATTACAATGTTGACGTGAATAATTATTACGATATTTTTAGAAAAGTAGAACTTCGCCCCCAATCAATATTTAAAGATTTTTTAATCCTCTTATTCCACCTCCTACGTTTCTTGTTGTTCTTATTATATTAAAGAACGAACAAGTTTAAGAAAATGAAAGCTGTCTAAATGTTAAGACCAAACAAGAGACACTTTTTATTCTAGGCTTTATTCCGACAAGGGTGAAAAAAATACAGCAATTTTAATAAAATTTCAATTTTACGGTCACTTTTTTTGTTTTTTTTTGTTAAGGAAGTCATTTTTGTGTGTGCATATTTTCGATAGTCTTAAATTTAATTAATTAAGTCACACTCACAAGGTTAAAGCCACCTCATTAAGTACTTCTTTGAGTGCAAAAGAAAAATTGGTAGTTTGGGAATTTTTTTCGTTAATTTTAATATTTTTCCCTTTCAAGTGTTAAACTCGTTTATTTTTATCATAATTTTTGTTCGCCAAAAAAAAGTACTATTTTTGCAATTATTTTTATAGGAAGAAATTTTTTAAAAAAATATTTCATTAAAATTATTCGAAAAGGAGGGAAATTTGTTACTTCAAATGCGAAAAAACAAGACGGAAAATCTAAAGGGTTTTCGAATAAAAGTGATATGATTTCTTTTCAAAAAAAACCACACTAATTGTTAAGAAAATTCAAATGTTTTTTATTTAATGTGAAGTACAATCGATACAATTAAGTTCTGAATAAAACGTCATTCAAATGGCTTCCACGACTTCTTTTGCAGGAACGAATTCGATGAACCCAATTTTCGAGCACTTTTTCCACTAAATCGAGCACTTTTTCCACTAAGTCAAGTCGTATGTCATGAACCCAATTTTCGAGCACTTTTTCACTAAGTCGTATGTCATGAATAGCGCGTTTAATATTAACTTTTAAAGCTTGAAGAGTGTCTGGTTTATTGCTAAAGACCAATGACTTCAAATAACCCCACAAGAAATAGTCTAATGGTGTTAAATCACAACTTCTTGGAGGCCATTCAATGTCACAATTTCTTGAAATAATCGAATCTCCAAACTTTTCTCGCAATAATTCGGTTGTTGCACGTGCTGTGTGGCACGTAGCCCCGTCTTGTTGGAACCAGATGTTGTCAAGTTCAACTTCTTTCAATTTCGGCCATAAAAAGTTGGTTATCATCGATCTATACCGCTCTCTATTGACAGTAACGGTGTCACCAGCTTCATTTCGAAAGAAGTACGGACCGATGATTCCACCAGACCAAAACCCACACGAAAATGTCAATTTAGGTGAATGTAATAGGTGTTCATGAATAATTTGTGGATTTTGTTCGCATCAGAATCGACAATTTTATTTGTTTTAAATCCGCCAGGTTGTGGTTTGAGACAGTCCCAATTCTTGAGAACGTCTTGGAATCGGCAAATTGCGGTCTTCAGCAACACTTGCCTGAACGGCAGCAATATTTTCATAACTTCGAGCGGTTTTTTGTCTTATTGGCACTTGAACATTATGTAAAGAAAATGTACGCTCGAAATTTTTAACAATTCGACGAATAGCGAGCACAGTTGGACGATTATTACGACCATAAAATGGCAAAGGTGCACGAAAAGTTGCAATTGGAGAACGATTATTTTGATAATAAAATTGAATAATTTGTAAACATTTACTTGCGTATATCTCTCCATGATGAAATTGTAAACATTACTGAATACAATGGAAAAAAAGACAGATCATGACATATTACAAATGGCCGAAACGTCACTTAGAAATCATATCACTCTTATTGGAAAATTTCCGTTTTTCTTCTCAGCAAATACGAACAGAAAAGAGAAAAAATCCCTCTTGTAATTTTATCGACAGTTTTTGTAAGAATAAATGAGATGGAAAATTCTCATCTGTCATTTTCTCTTTTCATCCAAATCCATTCACTCATTATTGTTCGTAATCTCTTCTCGCTTGTTATTGTTCAGATGGCATTTCTGCTCTTCTCACCTTTAACCTATGTGCATGCGCTGTTGTCTTCTAACATATTGTGTGATTGGAAACGGAGAAGAAAGAAAAGAAAACCGCAATTAAATTGTGTGTTGTTCTCAGCTAAACTTAGCCGATCTTTTAACCACATTCAATTTGTTGCCGTTTTTTTTCTAACCTTTTTAAAATGCATCGAAAAGGAAGAATTGGAAATTAATTTCGAAAAATGTTGCCAATTTGAAATTTCGAAATAATTGACGTTGACTTGGGTAATTTGTAAAAATTAGATAATTTGCTAATTAATAATAATTAAGTTTTTGAATGGAAACAAAATTAGCATTTGTATTGGTCGATATGGTCTCAAGGAGAGGCGGAAGCAGCAGAGATATTTATGGGATATTGGAGAAAAGGTCATTTTGATGGGGGAAAAATGTGTGGTTATGTCACATCATTAGGTGTTGTTGTATGCTTGTTTGCAGAAAATCATGTATTCTCGTCATGATTGGCACAACTGGTGAGACTGATCATTGGCAAATCAGAAAAGCGATCGACTGACAGACCGACCGGCCATCATTAAATCATGATCATTAGTTTAATAACGGGTTTCGAAAGTATTTTTTTTCTTTCCTTCAAATATTCAATTTGCTAAGATTTTATTAATTGTATTGTGGCATTTATTATTTAATAAATAAAAAAAATAAAAAAAAGAAGGGATAAAAAACTCCGGAAAATGGTAAAAATCTCACCATTTCGAAAATTATTTAATTTGACGATAATCCAGGAAAATTGTTAAGGAAAAGAATCTTTTTTAATGTTTTGCTTGCCATCGCCGCCTAGATTACCTTCTTTGTTTCGCATAAGTACGTAACATCGCTCATACACACCCTCAATACGCTCCAAATCCGCTTATATAGTAGGTTGATCGACTCGGTGCAGCATAGAGCAAGATTGACGTGACCACGGTCGCCAAAATGATCCTCTGGCTCTGCCTGGGTCCCCCATTAAACGCGATAGGTGGTCCTGAAGATCTTCGTCATTAAATGGGATAGGTGGTCCTAAAACCGCAGCTTTAGCGATGATTCCGAGGTCACCTCTGCACTTTCTGTCCATGATGATCACTGCCTTCGTCTGATGATCGGTAAGATACATTTTGCCACCACAATCGCACCAATATCTTCGGCGAAAGTAACTATTCTCGTTTGCTCTGGGCCCAAGACCTTGTCGATAAGATAAAGCAGAACTGGGCTCGTTTATTGGGCGTATTCCTAGCCCCGTGGTATCATATCCAATGATAGATTTTTGTCTTAGGATCCTCTTCTGATTGTGGAAAGTGCGTCTTCTCTAACAGTAGGACATGAGCATTGCTTTAATTGCGGGAAAGATATGCGCTTTGGTTGTGGAAAGAACCTTGCTTCTGATAATGGGAATTTCTTCTAATTGTTGAGAACTCTTCTCCTCTCCTCTGTCTGTGGAACGTATCTTTCTTTTGACCGAAAAAGCAATCTTCTCTTTTGCTTGTAGAAACTAACTTATTTGGGTTTGAGGAAAATGTCGCCTTTCTAATTGAAGTAGAGTCCCTTCAATGACTGTGCAACATGAAATTTCTCCCTGGCAACAGATGGGTTTTTGTTGTGGAACGAAAGTTGAACTTATTTTCCTCTGGCTGTGAAATGGTGTATTTGCTTGGATTGAGGAAAAGAGATCTCATTAAGCTGTGGAAGCCACATACGCCTTTGTCATAAATATTTTCCCCTAAATGTGGAACTTATCCCTTTCTGTGGCAACTATAATATGGAATTTATTCCTACTCAAACTGTGCAAAGTGTCTTTTGTGTGTATGAAAGAAGAGCCTTTTTTCTGGTTGTGGAACGTAACATATTTTTGCCTTCCACCTATTATATAACTTTGTGGATTTTCCTTGCTGTTTTTTGCTAAAATTGTTTTTTTTAGAAAATCTTATCTTATCAGTAGGGGTTAATAGAGGACGGCTTATTCCTTCTCACATAATAAATTTCTTCCGCAATACATCAACTCACAGCAGTTTTGTTGTTTTTTTCTCTCTCTTAAATCATTTTCATAAAAATTCACACCAAATAAACACACTTTTTTTTTGTCTGTTTGGCTTACAATTTATAATCAAATAAAAACTTTATTCGTAAAAATTATCAAAATGCGAATTTATTTATTATAATAAAAAATGAAAAATTTCCGTGAGATTATTTAATATGAAAAACCAAAAAAAAGTTTTCTTCTTTTTTGTTTTGAGGCTCATTAATTTATTGTCTTTCATAATCATTACATGCGGAATAACTCTTATACACGATATTATGGAACATTATTTCACTATAAAACGTAATCAACTGAATTTTATTTTTTATTACAAAATTTATGGGGGGCACTTCTTCGATAGCAAAGCAAGTAAAAAGCCAGTAAGCACCTGCAGTGATACGAAATGTCGGTGAATTATTCGTAAATATTTTTTTGTTATTTCTTTTCGTTCATGTTTTGTTGATAATTTATTTCAACACAACATGTTTAATTTCTGTTATGCGAATCGTAAAATTCAAAACGAAAACAAATCAATTCGGACTTAAAAATGTTTTCTTCTCCTTCTAATTTGACATCTTCCGAAAGGACTTAAGTGATCAGTGATGATCATTTGCCTTTTGGCTTTAATTTAAAAGGTTCCCTAAAGTTTTTCTTTTCTTTTTTTTCCGAATAAAACTAGTATTTTTATCTAAACCGTACTTGGGACAAATTAAAAAAAGGATCCTAAATTTTTTTAGGAAAATTGTTGGGAGCAAAAAATTTACTGAATACCGAAAGTTTTTTAAGACATTTTGTCTTTTAGTCCGTCAAAATTTACAAGATATAAAAACCATCTTAAATTCTGATTATAATCGGTGCCCCAAATTCTGACCACTATTAGTTTCTTCGTATTAATTTCTTTCAGCCTTTGTTACTAATGCTGTAAATCCTATTAAATAAATTCCAGAAGGCGTTTCAGAATCTCAAATCAGAGCAAATACGAACAAATTGCAGTTGGAATCTATCTTTAAAAAAAAAACAAATCCATTAAACTCCAAAAATTGACTAGTTTACTCCAAAAATACACTCAAAAACCAATATTCGCTACTTTGCTCGACTGTGAACAAAAATTTTGTAATATTTTTCTTCAAATTATATCTTATCCAAAAATATTTATGTAGAGTCACTAAAATTCGACTGGTCTTAAAATTGCAAAAAGAAAAATGCTCAGTCACTCTTTGCTTAAACGTGAGCCAAAAAAAAATCGTAACTGCTTTCAAACAGCGACGCAACATAAAATTTTTTGGATAAAAAGAAAAGAAAATTTGTACGAAATTCAACAGAAATTTTGAGATTGCTTCAAAAAAAGCCAAAAAATGCTCACTTCATCTAAATAGTAACTTTTGCTCAGTTGTGAGCAATTATATTTTGAGTATGTACTTTGCAAAATTTGTCCTTTCAATTTTTTCTTATCCAAAAAGTTTTATGATGAGTCGCTTAAATTCAACTGATTTTAAAATTGCGAAAAAATAATGCTCAGTCCGACTTTGCTTAAACGTGAGCCAAGAAAAAATCGTCAATATTTTCAACAACAAAAAAGTGTATGAAATTCAATAGAAAAACCAAAAATACTAAATTGTAACTTTTGCTCAATTGCGAGCAACTCTATTTTGAGTATTTAACAAAATGTTTCCTTTGAATTTTTTCTCAAAAATTTACATGAATCAAAACGAACAATATTCTTTTAACGAAAAAAACTACTTTTTTTTATTGAATTCTGAAATGCTCAGACAAAAACTTTTTTATCTTTGTCCATGGTAGGCAGACAGACAAGAATGAATTATTAAAATTGATTGCAATTAAACCAGAACATTCTTTTCAAGTTTTATCGTTACTTTTAGGGGTCGGGGTATTTTGTAAATAATTTGGTTTTGCTCAACTATGCGCAAATATTGTATTGTATTTTTGAACTTTTTTTTTCTGAATAATTTTTTTTTAACTCCATCTCATTTTAAAGAGTATTTTGTATTCAAAATTAGCTTGTAATAATACAAAAAATCTCAAGGACATTGATGCATATTTGCTCCCTTGTAAGCAACATTTTTTTCTTTGTGTTTTACTCATTTTTCATCTCTAAAAATGGATTACAATTTGATTCATTGTGTGAATATATTGTTGGATGCTGGAAGAGAAACAGTTTAATGGGGTTGGTCGGGGACGGGCAGTGGGGCTTTACTAAATTTCTGTGGCAATTGAATATTTTCCACCTCCCCTTACATATTTCTTAATAAGTGAATAGTCAATCAGTTATTAAAAGAATCGAATCGATCTAAAACGTCGACGTGTAATGCGTCGAGCCGAGAAACTGAATTTTCAAGTCATATGATAATGAGTCTTATGACAACTTAAGGGGTTGGGGTGCTCTGAAAATAATTTGGTTTTGCTCACTTATGAGTTTAGTTAAAAAAAAAACTCTTAAAAACCCATATTCGTTTGCTGGAGTGTGAGTAAAAATTTTGTAAAATTTTTCTTCAAATTATTTCTTATCCAAAAAATGTTATCTTGAGTCGCTAAAGTTCGACTGATTTTAAAATTGCAACAGAAAAAATGCTCAGTCAGATTTTGCTTAAACGTGAGCAAAAAAAAATCACGACTTTCTATAAAAAAAAAAGAAAATTTTTACGAAATTCATTTGAAATTTTGAGATTGCTTCGAATAAACTAGAAAATGCTCAATCCTCTGTAAATAGTTGATTTTGCTCAGTTATGAGCAACTTTATTTTGAGTATTTTACGAAATCTTTCTCAAAAATTTACATGAATCAAAACGAAATTGGAAACTCGTGAACGTTTAAGAGAAAATCTGATAAAATATGTCGTTTTTTTTTGTTAATTCAAGCAATTATTTTCTTGAGTGTTATTTGTTGTTTGGGTGGGGTTCGGGGAAGTTGAGGTTAAGGTAAATCTAAACCTTTGTAATTTGATAATGAAATCATTATCAAATGATTTCATTCTCTCGCCGATTTAAAATTCAACTTTTTCTGCAAAATTTGCCTGCCCACGAAACCCAACAACGGAGGAGACTCCTCTTTTCCGAAGGGAAATTTTTCTTTTTCTTTGCGTTAAATCAACCGCCTCACCTTATCGCCACTGCTATGTCTTTTCCTATAATTGATTATAATAAACTTTGTGAAAATGAATTTAGAAAGAAAAATATCAACTCTGAGGTCAGTTCACTCATCTTGTGGGGCTTCATTTGAAAAGTTTTCTTCCACAATCCGTACACACATGTACACACATGTACACACACGCTGACTACACTCACTCGGCGTAGTCAGATATCGAATTTCAAAAAAGGTAAACGGTATCTTGTAGGCTTCTTACAGATACATATTTTTGCAAAGTTCCCTGCAACCCCCCTGGCCTCCACTACCCCTTTTACCTGTTGATATCTTTTAATCAAACGGTTTCATTTGACCACAATTAATTGCCAACAAAAAACAAATAAAAAAAGTCGATGATTATTTCCATTCAACAATTGGTTTGTCAGTTTTATTATCAACTATACTGAGCTCCTTTTCCCCATAAACTTTGTGGAGATTGATTTAATTAAATTTCCTGCCGTAATCCTCCTCTAATAAGTGAGCAGAGACAATTTCTCCCATATTCAAAGGGAATTCAATCTCAGAAAATTGATAAGAAATCACCTGACCTCCCCTCCCCCTTTTCCTTCTCTACAATTGCCTTAAAAAATGTATAAAAAATAATTTCTTATGCAAATAAAAATTCGATCGACCAACATTACCATTTCGTTTATTTATTGTGGATTCGTTCGTTCAGAGCGCCATTTTCCCGGCCAATAAACATGAATAATGCATGATGACAATTTGTTGTGATTATAAATCGCTTGTGTGTCCATCTTTGCGTATATTTATTGGGGAGCTTTTACTACTACCACCTGCCAAGCTGGCTAGCTGTGGGCTGAGTGGACTTGAGGTTATCGTGGACGTACGTAAATCGGGGGAGATGGCAGAGACTAGGGGACTTTATGGCTGGTGCTGAACGGCTTTTCTGCCACTAAGAAAATTTATTTTTACATAATTTCGCAACTTGTAGCTGGCCTGCATATCACCTCGCTCGCACAACGATGACGATTACCTTGACTAAATTGCAGGAGCCCCAACACGCTGTCATTTAAATATGAAATTGATTTACGACTATTGCAACTGAGTAAGACCTCAGCGCGACTGGTAGTGGCCTCACTTGGATATAAAGATTCAAGACTCACAACACATTTTATGCCAGTCGAATCAATTGTTGCAAAATTCTTAAATAATTCTTGTAATCGGAATGGTCCCCCGCATCCCCACCTGTTCGTTAGTCGCTGCCTATCGGAGGTCTACAACGAAAATTGCAAATAATAATTTCCCTTGTCGATGGATAATAATTGTCATTGCGAATTGTGCATCGTTAATTGATTTTGCTTTCTGCTTGTTTGTGAAGAACATTCAGAAAAATTTTATTATAAGAAAATTAGAGCCCGTGGCGAGGGGTGGGGAGGTACGAATGGGACGAGGCTGCCAATATGTTAATAGTCATTGAATGTTGTTTGTTGGTCGATTCTGTTGGCTTGTTTAGAAAATGCCATACGCACCACAGAATGACTATATAATCTCGAAATCAACTGCAATTTTCCGAAACTTACTTATTAGTTTTAAACATTTTTTTTCTTTTTTTTATGTTAAATTGCATTTAGTTTTCATAATAAATAAGTTACTCAAGTGGTCTTTTCTGCCAAAAGTTAACGGTATTGTTCGGAAGTATGCCACTCTCTAGCCTAGTCCAGACTGGAATGGAACCAAAAAACTGTTGTTATTTAAGTGTTCATTATTTTTTATGCTGCCTTTCAGTTTTTTTTCAGAAATTTTGCCATTTCAATTTTTTTGTGTGCAGAAAATCCAAAAAATTTTCTGTTGAATCATCAAAAAAATTAAATGGATTTCTAGAAATTAGTTTCGGGGAATTTTCCAAGAATAAATTTTCTATAAAAAATCCGTTTCGGGGAATTTTAAGTCGTTTTACAAAAAGTTTGTTTAAGGTTGTTTTTACCAAACCAAACATTAAAAATTTATTCTTAGATTTCGCTTAAATTATTTTTGTCATCTGAAATTTCCTTTTTGATTGACTCTGTAAAAATTAACCATAAAAATATCCTTTCAAACTCGTTTTCCAAAAATTTCCTTCCAGCTTCGTTCTACGAAAATTTCCCCTTAAGTTAAGTTCATCTCAGAAATTTTCCCTCAAAAGTTTGAGATTTTCCCTCAAAAATTTGATTTTATTCATGGAAATTTCCCTTTTCCTTTTAAACTTATTTTCAAAAAACCACATCGTAGCCTTCGCTTTACAAATTTTTTTTTGAAGCTCATCATCAAAAATTTTCTCTAATGTTTAATTATCGAAAATTTTCTAATAAATTTGTTCATTAAGAATTTTTTTCCAAGTTCATCTCCGAAAATTTCCTATTAAAATAATGCTTGGGAAATTTCTATTGTCTTTAGAAAAATTAATAACCAAAATTTCCCTTTTTGTTCATTTTTCGAAAATGTCCTGCTGACTTCGTTCTACGAAAATTTCCCCAAAAGTTCATCTTCGAAAATTTCCTCCTAAACTTATTCACCAAAATTTCCCTGCTAGCCACGCACTAATAAAATTTCATTTTACACTCAATTTCCAAAAATTTACCGCAAGATTCATTATCAAAAAATTTCCCTCTAGATTTGGTTATCGAGAAAAAGTCTTTTTCAGACCATTTACCCAAAATTACGTCTTTTTCTATACTTCATAAAATTTCCCATTAAGTCTTCTTTTAGGTTAGTTTTCTTCTAATTTCGTTTCGGTTTCGTTTTTGGAAAATTTCCTTTTAAGGACATTTTCCAACAAAAAAAAACCTCACCTTCCACAAATTTCCCTTTTTCTTCTAACCAATTTCCTGTATATTTAATCATATTAACTTACAAGCAAATAACAGAAAATATTCAAAGCAAAAAACCGAAATTCAGCTTTTTATGTTTTAACAACTTCCCGAATACGCGTTGCTGGACAGTTTTTTTAGACGATAATTTTTTCTTTTTCTCTTTTTTCATGTCATTCCCCAACAAACAAAAATTAATGTCAAAAGATTTGTTTTTTCATTCTGCCCCTCTTCTGTTAAAAATTAAATAATAATCATTTTATTAATCGGCATAAATTTTTGTGAAAATGTCCAAAAGAAAAAAAAATGATTAGTTAAGATTTTAAATTTTCTTATTAATAATGGAGGATTTTTTTCATAAACTTTTCGTATAAAAAAATAAAGACTGAAAGATTATGTTCCTGGCAAAAAAAAAAAAGTAAGAAATGAAGAAAACTCGAATACCTTCAAGGTTGTTTGGCGTTTATCGGTCGATTATCATCCGTCCATCTTGTGGAACAACCTTCACAGTCTTCCATCAATTTTTTTTGCTGGTTTGTCATAAATTTCGCTGATCATCAATAAAATGAGACGAAACATGACAACCGATATGCTCTTGTGCGTACACAGAACAGCAACACTACAAGAGAGTGGCGAGTAAACTCTTTATAATTTTCGGCAAGAACCCATTTTTTCTCCCTTTTACTACTGCATTTCATTTTTCGCTCTCTCTCCTTTTCGACTATAACATTTTCACTTAAAACTGCACTAAAACCAGTTTTAAATTTGTTCGCTCTTTTTCTTTTGCTTTTTTTTCGTCATATTTACGTCATTTACTACGTAAACGCGCCTAATTTGTTTTTGTACAAAAACGTATAAAAAATTGCGCTTAAATTCATCTTTTGATAATGTATTAAGGAGTGTTAATTATTATTATTATTTTTGGCTTGTATGTGTGTGTAATAATATGAAAAATTTTGATCAGTTTTGAATCGTTTTTAATTGTTTTTTGTTGTTGTAAAAAGCCAAAATTGAAAGATGACGTTTGTGTTGTTGTTTGGATGTAATTTTTGCTCTGACGTCAACTTTTAATTGATTCTGTCTCTTTTCTCTTATTGCTGGTAATTAGTTAAAAAATTATCTTTGCTTCTTTTTCTTCTGTTTTTGTTTATTTGTCATTTTTGCCAAGATTGATTGTTATATTACTCCAAACTAGACTCTTTTCTATATCAACTAGGTTCGTTTAACTTCTAACTAGGCTCGCTTGTGTCCCAAATAAGGGTCGTGTTACTCCTAGCAAGGCCGGTCTATGTCCCAAATAAGTAAGTTTAGCTCGTATCTCAACATAAATAATCGTACATTCAACTAGGCTAGTTTAAATCTCATCTAGGCTTCTCTATTATATCCCAACTACGTTCGTCTACGTCCGAACTAGGCTCGCTAATTTACAAAGTAGACTTGTTCATGTCCTAGTCCCAATTAGGCTCATCTACGTCCGAACTATGCTCGCCTATTTCTAAACTAGACGCGTTTATGTCCTAAATAGGCACATCTATGTCCGGTCTAGGCTTACCCGCGTCCCAAATAAGCTCACCCACATCCAAAATTGGCTTAAATATGTCCCAAATAGGCTCACCTACGACCCAACTAAGCTCGCCTATGCTCGAACTAGACTTGCTTATATCCCAATTAAGATCGCCTATTTCCAAAGTAGACTCGTTTATGTCCCAACTAGGCCGAAGCTAGGCTTAGCTGCATCCCAAATGGGTTAGCGAACTATGCTCGCTAATGTCCCAATTAAGCTCGTTTATGTCCCAACTAGGCTCAGCTACGTCCTAACTGGACTCTGCTATGTCCCAATTAAGATCGCCTATGTCCAAATTGTGCTCTTCTATGTCCGAACTAGGCTCACCTACGTCCGAACTAGGCTTCTCTATGTTCCAACTAGGGTCGCCTATGTCCAAACTATACTTGCTTATGTCCCAATTAAGATCGCCTATTTCCAAAGTAGACTCGTTTATGTCCCAACTAGGCCCGAGCTAGGCATAGCTGCGTTCCAAATAGGCTTACCTACGTCCAAAAGAGGCTCGACTACATCCAAAGTAGGCTCGCTTATGTGCCAATTAGGCTCGATTATATCCCAACTTGGCTCAACTACGTCCCAACTAGGCTCGGTTAAGTCCCAATTAGGCTCTTACGTTTCAAACATGCTCCTTTCAGTCCCAACTAGACTCGGTTATGTCCCAATTAAGATCGCGTATGTCCAAAGTAGCCTTACTTATGGACCAACTAGGCGTCCCTCTGTCCAAATTAGGCCCTCCTACGTTTCAAAGATGCGCCTTCCAGTCCCAACTCGGCTCGTTTATGTCCCAAATAGGCTTGCTTATGTCACAATTAAGCTCGTCTATCTCCAAACTAAGACTAGTTTATCGCTGGTAAAAAAATTGAAAAATTATCTTTGGTTCTTTTTCTTCTGTTTTTGTTTGTTTATCATTTTTGCTTCTAAGATTGATTGTTGGCCAGCCTGATTCTTATTTTAGAATCGGGCTTACCAACAACCAATTATCTTTTTTACATTTTCTATTCTTTGAGAGTTTTTTTTTTAAGTTTATAAATGTTTTCTTTTCACTTACGGAAATTTTGTTTTTTTCACTTTGCAATTTAATGGCGTTTCCTGGGATATTAAGAGCCTATAAATATGGAAAATTACGTATTTAAAAAATGATAAGATTTTCTCTAAAAGTTGAAATTTTTAATTAGTTTTCAAAAACTTTTTTCAGAATTCCAGTTTGTGTTTTTAACATCAAAATTATTACAAAAAAATTACTGCAGTTTTAATTTTTGCACAATTTTTTTGTGTGTGTTTTATGGTAGAGGGGGGGGGGGGGGGAAGGGGTAATTTCTATGCATTTTGTTTGTTTTTAGTCACTAGCGAAAATTTAATTTTTCACAAATTTTTCTGTTGTTTCCTTTTTGCTAGAAACTTTTCAGCTAGGGTCTCTGAAATGATAGAAGATCCTAGAATCCAAGGCTGACCATATCAGAGACTCTTAAATTATGTCATTACTCTTTCCCCACATAAAAAAAAATAGGAAAAAATTTAACAAAAAAATTTTTAAGGTTGGCCTTAATTTATGAATAATTTTTCTTTTTCCTTCTTTTATTTTTGGGTTTTCTTTTTCTAAACAATAAAAGTAAATATTATAAAATTTAGCATAAAATTTTACAAAATTGAGAAAGGCACACCTTTAAGAAATGCAAATATTATGGTGGATAGAATAATTACCTAAAGACCTGGGGAATGTGGTTTAGAGGGAGGGGATGTGCTGTCCGTAAACTGCAATAAAATTATTCGATGATCGTCGATAATCAAACGTGGAGTAAGGCTATGTACTGGAGGTTAGGGGGTAAGTAAAAATGGGGGTACGCGAGGTGTTATAGAGAAGAGTATCGTTGAGGTGACATTATCAACAACAAAAAGTGGGTGGTTAATAAGTGGATTCAGTTAATGTTGGCGATATAAATTGTAGGCAAGATTCAGTGTTTGTAGTAGGAGGAGTAGTGATGATTGCGGATAGTGGGGACGACATGGGGTCATAATGTGCGCATGGTCAACAGGTTTTGAAAATTGTTTTTTTTTGCATATTTAACACTCAACACAATCTGAATTCGCATCGAATTAACCTTTTTTTCGCGCAGTTTTGCTTTATTTTTTTTTTTTTTTTTAATAAATTATTTTCATATTCCTAGTTTTTAATTTTATTATTTATGGAGAAATTCAAAATTTTATTCATCGGCTCATTTTCTATAAATAATTTTATGCAATTTTTAAAGGCCGGCTGATATCATCGTTCACAATATAGGATCGGCGTCATGTGCTTTAAATAAAAATTTGCAAGAAAAATTTAGACTTCAATCTTAGATGGCTGATCTCAACACATTTGTTAATTCGTTTTAATTTAGATAAAATTCGTATTATTTTTGCTTCTGGCCAGAGCCCATGTTAGTGACTCTTTTTAAGGTCAGGTGAGTTTCTGTTGGTCTTTTAGAAATTTATTTTTCACCAATTCGTTAATATGGAAAAGTTTCTCTGGGCTCTTTTGATGGGAGATCCGATCCGTAAACAAAAAAGTATCTTGAAAGTTAAGAAAATAAATTGTTCAGTATTTTTGACAAATCTTGGATGATTTACATAAAATTACGAATCATGCGCGTCAGATTATTAGGACCTCAATAACTTCGGGTGGTATTTTGTCATATTTAGCGACATAACATTTTAAAGAGCCCTGAAACTGATTATTTTGAACAGTTCCTGGATCTGACATTTTCAGGGGCTCCCTGATTGAGACCAATTCTGATGGTGGTGCTTGAAAAACAAGCACTGCTCACTATCTTATAGCAAATATTAAATAAAAAGTTTATCAAATTTGCATCTAGAAATTATTTTGTCTTGAATAACAATCAGGAAAAAGCTTGACTTTGATTCCTTAAAGGTCTCTGCCCTAACATTTAAGTCAGTCACTCAGTTACTAATTTCGATAAAGAAACTCTTCTGCCATCTATCTTTAAAGGAGTTTTAGGGCACAGAGGGTAGGTAAGAGAGAGTAATGAGTCGATCCGGGAAACTAAATGTAAATCGACATCGCACCAAATCAATTGCAGCTCGTCCCAACCAATCAGACGCCTCAAATTGTGCTGTAATTTCTTTTAACTTCCCCCCCCCCCCCTTTTTTTTGATGGTTTTCATAGGATTTTTTTAATTTTGATTTTAATAAAATCGAAGAGAGAAAAATAAACAAAATTGATTTTTGTAACTTAAAAAACGTGATTTGCTTATAAAAATTGCAAAAAAAAATTTTAGTTTATTCTCAATTTTCAGAGATGGCATTAGTTAGAGTCATGCGTTAATGCACAATTAGTCGGTTATTTTTCGAGCTCTAAAAGCAAAATTTTTATATAAGAAATTCTTGAAGGAGGGAAAGTGGAGGGGGATATAAATGCTTGTAAATTAAGTGAATTTTTACTGAAAGTATTTTTATTTTGTTTTCCTAGAGAATTCCTCAAAATATTTTTAAAAAAACAATGGTGGGTGAGGGGTATTAAATCAGAGGGAGGAGGGGGTTTATTAAACCAGAACCATAAATATTTTTGCAAAATATATTAAAAAAACTAAAGTTTTGCGGTTAATTTTTTTTTTTGCTTAATAGAAAATGTTGAAAATTAGTTAAATTTTCCTGCGAGGTTTGGGGTAAGGGGAAGGTTTTTTTCTGCAATTTTTTGTATTAAAACCATACTTGAGAAAAATTTTAAAAATAAAATCCTTCATTTTTAGGCAAATTCTAAAGTTTGATTAACGAAAATTCTTGGGAGCAAAAAATTTAGTGAATACCTAAAGTTTTTTAAGACATTTTGTCTTTTAGTCTGTCGAAGTTTACAAGAAGACAAACAGTTTTCAGGGACTGACTGATTTAGAACAATTCTGAGACCTCTCATGTTTTTCGATTAGCTTCAAAATTTGATCATCAACAGAGGCAATTAGATTTGTTAGACCTTAAAACTTGGTTATTCCAAACATCTTGTCTCAGAAACTTTGAAATCAAATCATTTTTTGAATGCCACTTTTTGTCAAATAAAGATCCTCAGTCCAGTGTATCTCGAACTATGTCTAACTCGGAGATTTTTGCGTCAGACCAACCCTGGGTATCTGTTCATTTAGTTGATTTCAGAGACTATTCAATTAGATTGTTTTATAGACCCCTAAATTTGAGTTTAAAGACCTCTAAATTTGACTTAAAGACCCTTAAATTTGAAAATTTTTAAAACCTTTAAATCTGATAATTTTAGAGACCTCTAAACCTGATAATTTCAGAGACCTCTAATTTTGATGATTTTAGGGACCTCTAAATTCGGTTATTTTAGAGACCTCTAATTCTGATGATGTCGAACCCCTAAATTTGATGAAAAATACCCGCAAATTTGATAATTTTAAAACTGCTAATTTTTTTTGATTTATAGAGATTCGTCAATCCGATGATTTTTTTTGAGACCTCTTAATTTGATTATTTCGTTAATATTTTCCAATTCAGAGACCCTGAACTATTTTCCTTAAAAAAAAACTCTGTATCAAATTATTTTAAAGCCTGGAATATTAATTATAATTTTATATCCAAGACCCCAGATTCTATGCATTTCGGAGCCCTCAAAATGTTCCACTTCTACCATTCCAGAGACCGCCCAGTCTTCTTATTCGAAGGACCCCCTGAATTTTGATATTGTATATTTTCTTGGTCTTTTTGTCATCAGGCAAACAAATCTAGGACATTTCGGCTCCACTCACACCTGCCACTTAATACTCCCACCTCCTACTTGTCCGAACTCCACAAATTATTATGATTTCTTTTATTTCCAAGTTCTTCTTCTGCGAATACTTCTGCTTGCATTAGACACTCGGCGGAAAATATAAAAGAGTCGCCGTTAAACGAAGTCATGAACTCTTCTTAAATGGCATAATATCTAGCGTTTCCTCTACTTTTCTCTATTAAATCAAAGCGTATCCACTTAAGAACAGGAAGAGCAGCAAGACAACGACCATCCAGCCAATATGTCGGGCCGGCTTCTTTCAAATCGTGTTGACAAGAAAATCCTACAAAGAAAACACAACACAGAATGCTTTGCAACAAAGTATCACGTACAATGTGCCCAATCGTGTCGGTGGGTGACAATGCAACTCATTGAAGAGGGAGATGAAGGGGGGACTAAGTTCAGGTAGTGTAATTCTAGTACCGATTTTAGATTTGTTTGCTTTTTTTTCTGTATTCCAAATGTTACCGGTATTCATCGAGTATTTGAAATTCCACAAGTTCCAGAAATCTTTTCTGCAATGAATATTGGAGCGTGTGTGAATCCAATTGGGGGGATGGCGGGTAGGGGACTGTGTCCGGAACAAGAGTGTACTGTAACAACATATCGAATTTCGCCATTAGAAAATTGTGTGGAATTATTTGTCTTTTCTGCCTTTTATTTGCTTCCACCAAGTCCCCCGTGTTCCCCTCACCTCAGCATAGATACTCACGTGTACTTATTTCGAAGCATTAATTCTGCTTCTTTATTTATTCTCCAGGAAGTGGAATATCGAAAACAAGCTAATTTCTAGGCTTTTCCAATTGAGATTCTTTTAATATTCTAACAGAGACTAGAGAGTGGCAATATTTTCAAAAATGAAATTTCTAATTTTCTGTTAAAAGACTTTTAATGAAGATTTTTTAATCTCAACGAAAACATTCCGAAACTTGAATGATGTCCAAATGCTGGAGACTTATTTGGACCACATCTGGTGGCGGCGGTTCGTTTTTTAAAGAGAAGATTTTCTTATTGACAAAAGCAGAAAAATTTTAAGAAGACGCTCTTGAAAAAATTCGATTTTTTTTTTTACAAAGCCTTGTAATGGGTTAATGGATTGAATTTTCTTTGATTTTTTACGAAATCTTTGGCCTGTGCTAAAATGTTCAATTAAATTTCATTTGATTAAGAAAAATATCAATTAAATTGAGGTGTTTTTTTGTAATTTGTTTTTCGGACTACTTTTATCAAAAACTCACTCAGCTCAGTAAATTTCGCCAGAACTCTTTTAGGACAACCGCTTAGCAAAGACTCGGCAAACTTCAAGCCTCAAGTAAACCTGCTTAATTAACTCAGGTCGTTTAATGCCCAAACAGGATCAATTATCGTCCAATTAGGCAGGACTGATGTCCCAACAAGATGTTTTTTTACTTCATACAAGAATCGTTCATTTTAACTTCTAACTACGCTCGTCTAACTCCAAACTAGGCTCGTTTTAATCTCAACTAGGTTCGTTTAACTTCTAACTAGGCTCGTTTATGTCCCAAATAAATAAGCTTAACTCTAAGCCAATCTAGACTCGCCCATATCCCAACATAAATAATCTTACATTCAACTAGGCTAGTTTAAATCTCATCCTAGGCTCCTTTATTATAACTCAACTACGTTCGTCTACGTCCGAATTAGATTTTTTTATGTGCCAGTCCCAACTAGGCACGTCTATGTCCCAACTAGACTCACCTACGTCCCAATTAGGCTCGCTTATTTCCAAACTAGACGCGTTTAGACTCGTTTTTGTCCCAGTCCCAACTAGTCACGTCTATGTCCGAACTAGGCTCACCTGTGTCCCAACTAGGCTCACCTACGTACCAACCAGGCTCACCTGTGTCCCAAATAAGCTCATCTATGCCCCAACTAGGCTTGCTTGTGTCCCGATTAGGCTCGCTTATGTCCCAATTAAGCTCGCCTTTTTTCAAACTAGACTCGTTTTTGTCCCAACTATTGTAGACACGTTTATGTCCGGGCTTGGCTCATCTGTGTCTCAAATGGGTTCACTGACGTCCCAACCATGCTACTATAAGTCTCATTTAGGCTCCCCTATGACGCAACTAGAATTACCTATGTCCCAATTAGGCTTGCTTACGTCCCAACTAGACTCGGATATGTACCAATTAGGCTCCTCAACGTCCCAACTAAGCTCCTACAAGTACCAACTAGACTCATCTATGCCCCAACTGGAACCATCTATGCCCCAACTAGGCTTGCCTATGTCCCAATTAGGCTCGCCTATGTCCCAACAAAGCTTTTTCAATTCCCACTATAAATTCATCGCAAAATCCCACGAAAGGCTTTTTGCTTATCACAAGATAAGGCTATAGAAATCAATTCTTTTGAGCTAATATTATTGGAAGTTTCCCCTCCTTTCCCCCCTCAAAATTCATTGAAATTTTTTAGACTAACTTTCAAATAATCTAGTTCAACTGGTATAAATCCAGCTTAAGTAAGACTAGACCACTGCTCAAACTATGTAATTTCGATTAGACAATCACAATGAACCCCAAAAACTCGTTTCTAATTGAAAACTATCTAAAGTAAAAATGGATCATATTCTCTATATTAGGTATAATTAGATCTAGTTTTTTCTGATCTAAAACCAACTTTTGATCATTTCAAAATGACCTCGAATTAATCGACTCTCAAAAGTAAACACAATTTTTTTACGCCCGTTTTTTTTATCGTATCGGTCAATATATTTTTGATAATATTTTGAATTTTCCCGATAAGATAAAACATATGAAAATATTTACCAAAACAAAAACACTTTAATTTTCGATTAGTTGGGAAACGTTCAGTTATCTTGACTTCCGAAGAATGTGTGATGTGTGGAGAGGGGTTAAAGAAGCATTTTGCTTATCTCACTATTTTGTGTGATTTCGTCTACCTTTTTGTGCCTAATAAATAAGCATAAATAATAATAATAATAATGGGAAATAGCGTATTTTCTGAATTTCTCACCTTTTTTTTTTTTAATTGTAAACAAAAAAAATGTCGTAAAATAGTAAAATTTGAGAAAACAGGGAAACCTTTGAAAAGTTTTTTCCTAACCACAGAAGAGGTTTTTTTCTTATAAAAATTATTCCGACTTTCGTTGACTTTATTTTGCTCTCTCGCCAATCCGCTCCCCCCTTCTGCCCCAACACAACGTGTTGTTGTTTCTGTTGTGGAAGAAGAAAATTTTTACCGCAAAAATAATTTTTTCACGTCCAAAATATTTTTTTCAATTTATTTTGTTTTGTCTAAATACAGAAATTAATCCGCCATTATTATTATTATTTTTGATTGGGGATTTTTTATTGTTAATAGAATAAATACCGTGTTAGAGAGAATATATGACTGAGAAAATTATGGAAAATAAAGAAAAAAAAAAATCTGGTTTCCAAGTGCGGAACGTTCCGCTATGGTTCATATTGTTGTATGCAGAAGAACAGAGACGATACAGAAAAAGCGAAGAGAGACAAAATGATTACCGAGAGCTGTAAAACGAAAAAATGAATGAGAATTTCCAAAATGGCGGCTCGAATATTTTCGAGCATGGCTTGAGTGTTGTGCAACGTCACAAATGTATAAATATCATCGATCAAAATGGCGGCCATTGCAATTTTTGCTAAATTTTTTTTGGTGTTTATTATTTTGTTAAAGGTTTTTTTTGAGAAAGTGGAAAAAATTATTTTGTTAATTTTATGATAAATCAAAGAATTTTTTTTATCGTCATTTTTAAAAATGACTCATTTTTTCTCTTACAAAAAAAAACAATTAAAATGAACAAAAAAAATATCATAAAAGATTTTTTTTTTAATCTACAAATTTCCAATCTTTTCTATTATCTAAAAAAAATATTTTTTTTGGTAGTTTAAAATTACGTTTTTTAAAGTTCTTATTTTTATACAAGTTTTTTTTAGGTATTCTTAAAATAAATATCTTCTTTGGTATTTTTGAAGTTTTTCTCTCACATCTTTATTTAAAAAAAGAAAAAACCCTTGTCTTATGTTTAAAATCCCCTTTTTCGTGGCGCTAAAATTTTCTCTTTTGCTGAAGTAAAAAAATCCTATTTTCTTATAACAAAATAAATTTCTTGGTTGTTTCTATTTTGAAAAAGAACCTTTTCCGTTTTAATGGTTTTTAAAAAATTTCTTGTTTCGTAAAAAAAATGTTTATTTTCCTATTCAAAATACTGATTTTTCTTGATATTTGCAAAAATCCCTTTTATTAATTTTTAAATATGCCCGCTTATATTTTCACAAAATTATCATATTTTCGTATTTCTCTTTTCTGTAATCTAATGAGTTTGATACTTAATAATAGTGCTTTTCCCTTTTATTAAAAATTCATTTTCTATAATTTTTTGTATGTCCAAGAATTATCCTTTTTCTCTTTACTATATTTTTCAAGTTTAATATTTTTCTGTATCCTAAAATGTGGTTTCCTTTTATTCTAGAGCGTATTTTTCTGTATTAAAAAAAAAACCTTTTTAATTCTTATAAAATTTTCATCCATTTTTGTATCGTGCAATTTTTTTTTCTTTGTGTTTCACAAATTGTTTTTCAATTTCACCTCATTTATTTTCTTCAAGCATTTCTCACCATTTTACACCAGACAATGTCATGCTTACCAATCTTCCAGAACAAAATTTTTGCCTGGCATCAATTTTTCCTAATCTGGACTTTCGTTTGCCTTGCATTTTCGTAAATAAATGTTTTAACATATTTAAAGATACGAAAAATGACAAGAGAAACTATAAAAATCCCGCCTTTCGATCTTTATTTTTCCAATTGGTCCTGCACATAAATTGAAGGATTTCGTTTCGTTCGCTTTTTTTTACTTTTTTTTATACTCAAAAATTGTGTGTGATGAAAAAGCATAACAAACGTTCAATTATTTATGCTCGCCGAAATTCTCGTCTCCGCACATAATTGTAAAAGGTGCCTAAAGGAAAGAGAGAGAAATTCAGCAAATACGAAAAATATGTAAAAACCGCTCATAAACGAAACTCACCACGGCATTTTGGTGCGGTCGCTATCAGAAATTTCAGTTCACCAGTCAGTCAAGTCAGTCCATGCATGAACAACACAGCACAGACCATAAAATGGATTCCTCTACGCGAGAGGCAAATTCTTTGTTGCTGAATACCGCTCAATTTGTGGTGAGTAGGAAAGAGAAAGAGAGTTTACTCAATTTTTATGCTGTGTTGGGTTAGTTACGGCATTATCCATGTTCACTTATTTCTATTCTCTGTCACGCTCTCTTCAGAAATGCCATCGAATTCCCTCATTTATTAATATACATGATGACCAGACCGTAACTCGCTCTCTGGATTAGCTTATGTTTTATGCTCTAACATGTGTTTCTCTTAGTTTGGAGCATATTTATGCGAAGAAAAAAAAGAAGAACAACAGGAAATTATATGAAAAGAAAACAAAATGTCGAATTGTGCAAATATCATAAATTGTACCGAAAACAAACGTGCACGATCGTCGGTCATGACAGGCCGCCTCAATAGATTTTCCTTTTCTCCATGAATTTTGTTTTGATATCGAAAACTCGGCCAGCTAATAATACATGCGTACATAAGCCAAAAAAAGGGGGAGATAAGAAAGACAACAAAATCAAATGTTTTAAGAGTTCGTTCACGGTTGGTGTGGGGGGCTTAGCATTCATTATATTGTAAATAAGTTATGAGTTTGCCCTGCTATGCTGTGGCCGACATGGTTGATTGCAACCGCTGCCATCGTGAGTGGCTCAGCTTTTCAGCGTTTTTGTTCTTGTCTTTTTCTACTTGCAAGGTTATTTGCCTTGCAAGTAGAAAAAGAGTGAGCTCGCACAGCTGATGCGGCCGCCACTCTTCATAGTAAATTCCTTTAGATTTTTGGTTGTTTTTTCTCTCTTTGCGCGCTCGTACCTACTTTATTTGGCGTGAATTGTGTCGAATGCAAATCATTTTGTCATCGCTCCGACCAAATTTTTATTCATTTTGTTGCATGAAGCGTTCGGTTTTTCGTCTCTTTCGTTTCTTTTTCGTAAATGCCATATTGCCTTGACTGATTAAGATGTGAGACAGCAACAGAAACAGCTGATTTTTAATGCGATTCCTAATTGGACAGTTGATGGCGCGGATACAAGTCGGAGGAAAAACAAGACGACCGACCGACCGATCGTCGTCCATTCGGTAATCAGTGACGACAGCGGCGGAATTCTTACATACCAAAAAAAATAGTAGACTTTGTTGTGTGGTTGGGCTTTGCTGATGTGTGTGGTGGTAGTAGTAGTGCCAAGTAGTCTTCTTTATCTCTTTTCGTTTTGTTATGTTTTTGACTTTAAAAAAAAGAGCTTTTTTTACTCGAAAAGAGCTTGTGTTTTACGGCAAAGAGTTCGTTCTACTCAAAAGAGTTATCGTTTTTGAGAAGGGAAATCGGGGGAATAAGAGAGTCAGTTTTTTGAAGCTGGGTTAAATTAGCCGCCATATTGAGTTGATATCACGAAGCAAAATTTCGCAGTTTCTTGGCTTTTTTTCTGTTGGAATTAGTTTGTTTTTGTTGGTTTTTTTTTGTTAAAAAAAAATGACTTTGCTTTTTAAAAGTAATAATTAAGAAAATATCCGTATTTAAATCAATTTGCTTAAAAATTGAGAAAAAAATAATTTTTTTGTTAATTTTTATAGGTAATTTTATTTTTGAAAAACTTTTTAAACAGAAAACGACGGTGCTGTGGTGTGTATTAAAAAAAAACCATAATTTCTTTTTATATTGTCGTATATATATATAATATATGTAAGTAAATTTTTGTTTTCTTTTTTTAGTTAAAACAATATTTAACCATGATTATAAATTTAAAAAAGAATAAAATCCAAATTATTTAGGAAAATTTTTATTTTAGGACTAAAAAAAATTCATAAATTTATTAGTTTTCGCAAAAATTCAATGACATTAAGTGGTTTGCCAAGGGGGAGGGGGTGGTGGTGGGAGAGGGAGAGGGACGATTTGATTAGGAGGGTAGAAGGAAAAACTATCTGAAAAATGTAAAAATTTTCTTAAATTTCTTGAATTGAAATTTTTATTTGTGTTGGCGTTTGGGGAAGGGGGGGGGGGGGGGGGGGGTGGTAGGTCTTAAAATAATTTTTATTATTCATGGCTTGTCAAGAACATAAACTGTTTTTTAATGTTCTCAACACAGTTTAATTCATATAAATGAAAAGTATTTGCTATAAAAAAAAAATTTTATGGATTTTTTATGAAAAAATTTTCTGTACACGCAATTGTGTGTGCTCTCTTACAAATGGCCGCCATGTGCCATGCTGCATTTTCTTCTCATAAAAGAGAATCAAAAATATTTAAAGAATTAAACAAATCATAGAAGAAGAAAAACCAAATATCTTTCTAAAATACGAGGAGAATGATTTTTTTGTGAAGAAAAAAACCTATTTTTGTCTTGACGTGTACAAAAAAAAGAAGAAAAAAAGAAAAAACCCGAGCAGAATGTTCAGATCATGTTGGTCACTACCAAATATGGAAAATTTTCCCACGGTTTGTGGTGTTATTACCCACGTTGAAACGGCGAGCGATAATTTTACGAAAACAAACTTGTTCACCCATTTTCATATTTACTACAAAATTTTCTTGGGAGTAAAAAGTACGCAACGAAATAGAATTCAACAAAACCCAGACTCTCTCTCTCTGGGTCGTTTCTCTTAGTCATTGTAGATAGATTTTATTGTGTATAAACGAGCGCTTACAAAAATTACACACACACATCTCACTGACGGAGCAGCTATATCGTAGAGCGAGCTACTTTGCTGAATTTCTGTCTGCCGCCTCCTCTCAATTATTTAACTATTTATTCTCTTTTTATGCTCGCCACTTTGTTATTTAAATTTCATTATAACGCTAATGGGGTGAGTTTCGTTTTCTTTGTGTCGTTCTCTCTCTCTCTCTTCCACCAGTTTTCTTTTTTATCATCGTTCTATTTTTATGCTTTATTGTCTGCCTAAACACACTACAGTGCTTAAAATTATAGAAATTTTTCGGAATGGAGCTCGTCTTTCAGAAACCTAGGAGAGCGAAGAATGAGTGACTTACGATTTTTAAAGCATACTATAAGACCACATGTGGTATATTTTTTCCTTTTTTTTGTGAACATTTTTAGATTAGAGCAGTTTTGAAAGTTAAAAATTGAATTTGGAAAAAGAATTCATTTATAGAACAAATAGTTTTTGCTGTGTTTCTACTAGTTAAGATTTAAGCAAAAATTTTTAGCCCAAAATAGATACAAACATCTCTACAGACGCATGATTATTCATCACGCTGTATTTATAACAATAATAATAATAATAATGCCCAAAAACATATATATTACACGCCGCACGTTTTTGATTAAACGTGATTTCTTTTCAGCTAATCAGCTGATGGAAAATGTATTCTGTGGTGTAATTTGCTTTTGGCTGAACACATGATTGGGATTTATTGGTGGTGAAATGCGTGTGGTAGCTGACAATCTCCCACAATTCATTTAGTCAGCAGCCGATAGTCACCTACACAAATACTACAACACCTGTGGTGCCTTGCTCTTCATTGCAGGCACATGAGTTCATTTGCGGTTGAGTCGGACTGCCTCCCTCTCAGAGTTGGTTTGGTTAGTGCGAAAAAAATTTATGCACGGAATCAGCAAATACGGTTGCCACGTTACGTTTGTATGCTCCCCATTGTTTCTTACGGCAGAGAACCATTCGCAGCACAGCAGTCAAAATATGTTCGTACCAGCAATTTTATCTCAGCAGTATTGCTCAAATTTCGTTTAGTGTGATTTTCTATCTCTCTTACACCAGTTTACCAATTGGTTTGGTTTCTTTCTTTGTGCTCTTTAATTCTTTCATTCTCTTCTATCGGTCATTATGTATGCATGTAAAATGGGCAATCGACTTGTAATATTCCTCAATTCAGCGACAGCAAAGAGCACACTACACCACCACATCACATTTGGGCTAACTAAACTGGTTACGTGCTCAATTCTATATAGGCACAGCCAAAAAGTCTCATTTGAATTGTGCTTTCAATCAGTACGGTTTGCTGTTGGTGATTTGTGAAGAGTTTTTTTCGGTACGGTCGGGAAAGTAGTGTGACCATTTCCATTTTTTTTTATATTCAATCTTAAAATTACCTCGTGCTAATATATATATATATATAAATATATATAACCATCGAAAAAAGTGATAATAATTCTTAACTAAAAATATATTTTCTAATATGAAATAATTGAATTTGCCAAAAAAAAAAAATTTGTGACAAACGGAAATTTTGCATTTTTTTTTCTCCATTCATCATATCTCATATCATATCGACGTCATCGTTTCTTAAATATCGAGAAGAAATAAAATAAATTTGCCATAATTATTAAAGCAGTTATTAAAGTGTTGTGAGTGTACAAAATAATCGTAGTGAGTGAGTGCAATAGTTTTTTTCTTCTGTATAGTCACTTTGAAAAGAAAATTTTTTAATTACCACGTGAATGAAAATTATCATAGCTTTAAAGGTTGTTGTTTTCTTTTCTTTTATTATTATTATTATTATTATCTAATATATAATTAATGGTATTAATTTTTTTATGATTTTTTTTTAATTATAAAGAAAGAAAATTGAAAATTTATATTTTTTGCATTGATCTCAAATTAAATCAAGTCAAATCAAATCAGTGGCGTTGTTGTCCGTCACAAAATTTAGACGAGAGAATATTCTCGACCAAAAATTATAAAGTTCGACAAAAAGAAAAAAAATACCATTGAAGAAGTAAAAGAGACAAAAACGCGTTTTATTTTCTTTCTTTTTTTTTTTTTTTTGATTTGGTTTTTGTTACTTTAAATTTTGTTCATAGCGTACACTGCTAGAGAGTAAAAGAGAGAAAAGAAGAGGAAGATGAGAGAGATCGGCCATTTAATTGCAGGGTCCACTACTTACTGGCTGCTACATAAAATATTTAAAAAAAAGATGGCTTTGATTTGGTTTTTTCTTTCTTTTTAAATGGTTTTAAGGGAAAATTGGTGAAATTAATTTTTGCATTTTGTGTTTACAATTATTTAAGTAAATTGGGGTTTTTTATTTGTTTGTTTATTTTTGGAAGAGGGGGTGGTGCCCCACAAATTTGGAATTTGTCCTTTCTTTTTTGTGGCTTGCAATATAAATAAAATTGCTGGCTAACCCTAACCCTTGATATTGAAGTGATGTGAGCGCAAATAGTACGAGTAGGTGTGACTCTTTTGCTTCTCTTTTCAATTTATTATGAAATTCTTTTTTTTCTCTTTCTTACCAACTTTTATGATATCAAAAAAATTTTTTACAAAAAATTAAGAAATTATATAAAAGGACAATTTTTTTTCTGCTGCTTGCTTCCTTTTTTAAATTATGATAAAAGTAAAAAAAAATTGTTATATGCTTCGCGTATTGAAAGAATTAGCAAAAAGAAGAGTACGAATTTGTCAAAACAAAACAAACGTTATTTTTAATACTGTAATTTTACTCAATTCAAACGGGAAGTATGTTTTTGACGTTTTGTTTATTTTTATATTGGTATTTTGTTTGTGTGCATGTGTCGAAATTGATTGAACGGCTTTTTTTTCCAAATTATTCAAAATTTTCAAATTCAAATAAAAACAATTCGGAATTTCTCTCTAATATTACGGTTCATCTCTCGTTGTTCTCTTTACTTCGTTCTCTCTCTCTCTCGTAGTGATTTTTGTTAGTTTTTTTTTAACTAATAATCTTAAAAAAATACCTGAAAATTTCAAAAAAAAATCTGTTTTCAAGTTTTTTTTTTTCCTAGAATTTTTGAAATTTATTTTATTTTTATTTATTTTAGAACAAAAAAAATATATTTGAAATTTCAAAAAAAGCACAATAAATAAATAACACTGCAAAAAATAAAAGTTTTTTAATAAAAAAAAAGTGTTGGAACAAAAGTTTTTAATTTAAAACCAAAAAGAAAGAATTTAATAAAAATTTTTACCTAAAAAGAAAAAAAAACCAAACATCAGGCCAAAAATGAAAACCGACGTGTTGACCTTATCCTGTCCGGTATTTTCCGGTAAACAGGATATTCTGCGTGAGGTTGTTATGAAGTATATTGACCACTTTTATCCAGAGTAAGTTCGAAAAAAAAAAACACACACAAAACCACCATTTTCTTTTAATAACTTTTTCATTATTATTTTATGATCATTATTATTATTATTATTACATTTTTTTTTATAAATTCATTAAAAAGTATATAAATTAAAATTCCTTCATATTTTTGTTGTTGTTTAAATTTAATTATTTTCTTATTTAAGTAAGAAGAAATTTGTTTTGTCTTGTTTTTGAAGGGGGGACAATAAAACAAAATGGAGGACGACAGAATGGGGGAGTTTTAATTGCTATCAAAAAGGACCAATTCGAATATATTTTTTGTTTTGTTCTGTTGTGAGATTAGCATTCTTAAAATTTGTAGGTTTTTCGTAATAATTATTTTTTGTTCCATAATTGTTTTCCTTGGTGGTTGGTGGGAGAGGGAAGGGGATTGGATTACGAGGGGGTCATTATAACGGATAAAGAGGCAAACAAATTTTTTTTAGGAAAATTTAAAAAAATCCTTTTTTGTTTTGCTTTTAAATCGAGCAATTTTTTAATGCATGGCAAGGGGTAGAGGGAATATGATAGAAGAGAAGAAGTTGGAGGTGTTGAAAAGGTCATAAATTGCAGAACATTATAAAATAAAGAGAAATTATCTTATGGTATTCGAAGAAGGGGGAAAAATACAGTTTTGTCACTACGATTCTTTAAAGAAAATCGTCTGAAGGTGGACCCCATCGAACAGAGATCATTTTCAACTTGTTTCCCCTATTAATTAGCACGCAAAAAAGCCCTTACTCAAGATGGCTGTGGCGGCCATTCATTAAATGAAACTCTGCGAATGAAGGGTCGTCCAGTTTGCACATAACCTCAAAAGACACTATACACTTTGGAGATTATGTCGTCCATTTTCTTCTTCCTTCAATTTTCTTAGTTTGTACAATAAAATAAACATTTATTGAACAAATAAATACAATAAAAATAAAAATATAAAAACGAAATCTTAAATTTTTTGAACGCCATCTTGTTTTTAATTGATTAGCAAAAATTGCACATGTTTCCCTGCCGTTGCGTTAGTGTGTGCGGTCTAGAATTTTTCTTATCATAGGCGTCACATGACAAACTGATTTTATACCAAAAAAAAAAAAAGAACAAGCAAAAAAAAACAATTTGGGTGGGTCTGTGCACGTTTGTGAACCTTCTTCTACTTGGAAAAAAAGAGAAGAATGACAAGAGGGAAAGGTGCAAAATCGTGCAGAGTGCCGTGCAGCAGAGTTGGTGGATGACTACTGCCCTTCACGAGTGGAAACAGTGGATTGCAAAATGCAATGACCTCAAAATTATAAAAAGGGTGAAGGTTAAGTGCCTCTCGGCAATTCGATCTTCTGTGGTACAACTGATTGGCCGGATTGATGTCTGTGGACGGCCATGAAAGAGGAAAATTTTATTTCATTTTAACCATTCTTTCTTCTTTAGTGCAGGTATCTCATAGACGGTACCTTCTTGCCTAAATCCAGACTCTTTGTGCTTGCCTTACCTTCTCTTTAACCCATTTTTTTTCTTCATAGCTTTTATTATCTACCCTATTTTACATCCCTCGATTAGACCCGTGTCAGAATACCGATTTTCTAGTCGCCTTTATGCCACCACCGTCATATCCGACCTTTATTTATATAGCTTAAATGTGAATTTATAATTTTACCTGTAATTCATGTGCTATATTTGTCGTTGTCCCATTAGAAAAAGAGGGATTTTGCCCTACCTTTTTTTTGTTGGGAATTTTACAGGGACTAAAACCTCATACAAAAAAGGATTAACTAATTTTAATGTGTTTTTATTTTCTTTTAAGGATTTTTAAAATTTTCCAATTTTTTTTCCTTTTCTTAATTTTTTATCGAATATTTTCAATTATCCAAAAAATTTTTTCTTGACTTTTCTTCTTTTTTTTTCTTTTTGTTAAATTACAAATTTTAATTTTCTATAAAGACGAAAGCAATAAAGTCAAACCCGGAATGCATCAGCATCCATCGATTCCGCCATTTTGGAAATATTTTTCAGATAACGTTGAGATATATGAGAGAGAAGGAAAAACAAAACAAAACAAAACAAAAACAAAAACATGGCGACTGCTCTTGTAAAACTTTGTGGTTACTACACTACTTGCTACGACTGCGACTGTGACTACTAACACAATCTTATTTGCCCGACAATCATTGCTGATTATGCTTCTGCGTTACTTTTTATTTATCGATTTGGAATGAGGATTTCTCCTTCTCACTTTCCCGCTCTTTCTTCGTCATTTCTCTGTTACATACGATTTATTTTCATCTTCAACAAAAAAAAAGAGGCCAGTTAAATATGTCGCACTTGCATTGTTTTTAGAAAAAACTCCTTTTCACAAGCCAGAGCGCAAGAGATATGTAATAATAAGAGTACAAGGCAGGAGAATTGTTGTTGTTACAGCTACTGTTGACTGCGCCCTGCGAGCGATGGAATACGGAATATTCTGTTCTCCTTGCACCTCCTTCGAACTGGCATACGCACCCGCAATAGGAAAATTACTTCTCTTGGTAGTAGTGTTATGATTGTTTCTGTTCTCATGCTTTGCGTTGCGTTGTTATAAGGAACGAGGTTGGGTATAGTGGTGACTATAGTGATAGCCGGCTAGTATTCAGCCTCCGCCAGCCATGACTGTTTTGGCTGAGAGATTTTGTTTTGACCGATGCAGATTTTGTGGGTGACCTTGAATACAGCACGTTTGGTCTGAGAACGAGCACAGAACAAAAACTAACCAACCTGTCGCTGAGTACGACGCGAACCTTGGATAGAGAAAGAGAGCAAGATGGATGACGGAAATATGGCATCTAGGACATTGAGTACGTAACAGGACCATCTCTATTTACCTATCCTACTAGAGGTGAAGGGGAGGGGGGTACCGTACGTATTTGAGAGCATGTTACTACGAGTATTCCCGATGGCTCGTGTGGCATGTGTACTATTTTCTTTTCCTTCTGTTCCGCTTCTGTTTTTGTTTTTGTTCCTTCTCTTTGGTCATATTTTCGTATAATTTGTTCCTTGTCGTCGGGTAGTTTGGAAATTTGTTACTCTCTGAGAGAAAATAGGATAAGTGTAATTATTGATTGATTATTTTTTTTGGGTTGGTTTATGGGAGTGAATTGGTGTCTGTTTTGATAAGGTTTTTTTGGTAGGGGTGGGGGTTGTTTGTTTTTGTTTTTGTTGTAAGTTGCTACGATGAGGAAATTGCGCGTAAACTTCTCGACGACGACGCTTTGACAACAAATAATTTATGAAAGGTGGATACAGAGAGAATGCGTTAAGGATGTGTGTATTATTTCGATTGGGGATATTTTTGATATGGAATTTTTTGCGTTTTATTTTATTGCAAAATTTGTTCTTTTTTTCTTTCTTTAACAAATGTTTTTTTTACGAAAAAGATCAGAAAGAAAATTGTGAAAATTTAGTGTTTTTTCGTTTCTTCTTTGGGGAATGACCATTTTTTTTAGAATTAAACTTTTCAGTTTTTATTAAAATTTTTGCTTTTTTTTAAGAGATAAATTAGCATTTTTTTATATATAATTATATGCCAATAACTAAAAATTGTTAGAATAAATCCTCTGAGAATGTTTTAAAAAAACTCCCAATTTTTGAAAAATTTTGTATTTTGGCTATTTTCGTTGGTGTCTTTTACCGAAAAAATTCCTGTAACTGTGATTAAATTGGCGTTAACAACAAAACAATGGCTTTTATTTTTTCCTAGAGGTGTGCATAAGAATATGTAAAAGGTGAGCGCCATTCGAAAGACAACAAATCGAATTGTAAATATTTAATCTTTTTGCTTAAGTACATAAAATAAACTTTTGTGGATAAACAGAGACATTTGTGGTGGGGTGCGGGGAGGTTGTATTTTAACAAAAAAGGAAGAAAATATTTATTCTTTCACATTGACTGCATTGAAACGCAATTTATTATTTATGGTTTTTTTTCCTCGCTTATATGTTAATTGCTCATTGTTGTGAAAAGATTTTTTAAAAATATTGGCGCACAATTCAAAAGGAATAAATGCACCGATTTTGGTGTCCCAGTAAATGGGAGAATTTTTTTTTTGTTAAGAAAAGGGGGGACAGGGTGTGTTCGTTTATTGAGCAGTAAATAGAAGAGATTAACTTATTGGCAATTTCAAATTGAAAAGGCGAAAATTTTCAAAGAATGCAAAAAAGGGTGTAAGGGCCAAATGTAGGAACTGAGAGAGAGGATGTCTAGAGTGACGCATGGGGTAAGAGAGTAAATATCGCGGAAATAGGAAGTGAAATCGACCGACTTGGTTTGTTTTGGTCTTCGTGACGAATTTAAACGAAGTTTATTATTTATCGTGGACAATTGTGGTTGTGGTCATGGATTTTCATGGTTGTGCGCACGCGCTCATACTGCCATCTCTGATTAAAATTAATAATGAATATTCGGTCGAGAATGATTTATTTTTTTTTCTTTTTCTATTAAAAATTTATTGGAAATTTTGCTTCTTTGTGGGGGAAGGGGGGGAGGAGATAGATGAGTTTAATTATATAGAAAAAAAAATATTTTTTATTTTTAGAATGGAATTACAACTTTTTAAATTCTTATTGACAAAAAAAACGTAATTAAAAAAGTTGGGGTGGTACAGCTTAAAATGTTTCTTTTTTCATTATTTTGTTATGGATTCCTTGTGGTTATTTTTTTTTCCATAGTTTCTTCTGTTTGTGACATTAAAAAGACTTTTTTTTTTTTTGCAAATTTCAGGTATTTTTAAAGAATTTCCTCATTAAACAAAAATAAAACTGCTAAATGCCAATATATGAATAATATTTAATAAGTATTGAAATTTTGATAAATGACAATTTAAAATCGGAAATTAGAAAATAATAGCCAACCGAAGCCCATTAAGTGCACATTTCCGGTTGGTATTGTTGTTTGTAAGGTCCCTTAGACATGAAGCCATTTGGCGACTTCTTTATAGTACGTGTTGGAAGTGAAATGAAAGAGACTGGATTGTGTGGTTAGTATGATAAAATAGTGATAATTTTGTTATATTTTGTGGAACAGATTAGTATGTTGTAGAAGTTTAAATAGGAGACTAGGGAATGGAGTTGTTGGGTCCAGTAGTTCCATAATGGTAGAAATCCTGCTTGATTGGTTTTGCCAAAAAGGAAGTTACCGCGTGTATAAGCTTAAATCCGCTGTTTTTAGTCATTTTTTTTTTATAGAAAGCAAAAAAAAAATTATTTATTTAAAGTACTTGCCCTCGCTAGCTACACATTTTTCCCATCTCTCAAACAATTTGTGGATACCACGCCAAAAAATTCTTCTCTTTCGAGGCAAACCACTTATCAAGCCATTTTTGGACGTCTTCGTAAGAATCGAAGTGCTGCTCAGCAAGCGCGTGGCCCATTGACGAAAACAGGTGGTAGTCGGATGGGGCCAGGTCTGGTGAATAAGCAGGGTGGGGTAGCACCTCCCAGTTGAGTGTCTCCAAGTAGTTTCTGACCATTTCTGACGTGCGATGGTGCGTTGTCGTGGAGGAAAATCAGCTTGTCAAGTCTTTGTTGATAATCCGTCCTTTTTTCACGCAGAGCACGGTACAATTTAATCCGTTGTTGGTGGTAGCGGTGGGCATTGGTAGTTTCACCAGGTTTCGACATCTCATAGTAGACGATACCCTGCTGATCCCACCAAACGCACAGCATCGTCTTCCGTCCGAAGCGATTTGGTCTTGGGAAAGATGTTGATGATTGGCCGGGATCAACCCACGATTTCTTGCGTTTAGTACTCTCGAAATATATCAACTTTTCATCGCCTGTCACAATTCGATGCAGGAACGACTTTCTTTTTTGTCTGGAGAGCAAGATTTTGCATGTGTTTTGGCGTCGCTCCATCTGCCTATCGTTCAATTCATGCGGCACCCATTTTCCGATCTTTTTAATCTTCCCCATGGCACGCCGACGCATGGAAATGGCTGGTTGAGTAACACCCAATAGCTCCGCGAGAATTTTTTGCGATTGGGTATCGTCTTCGTCCAAAAGAGCCTGCAATTGATGGTCCTCAACCTTCCTAGGACGTTTTTCACGCTTCTTGTCCCACAAAATTGACGTCTTTGAACCGACGAAACCAATCTCGGCATGTTCTTTCCGATAAAGCACTGTCACCATAGGCCTCCATAAGCATTCGATGCGATTCGGCAGCCGATTTCTTCAAATTGAAACAGAACAGCAGATCTCTCCGCACATTCTCTTTTTCTGGCACAAAACTAGACATAACTACTAAAGGAAAAATGTATGTTGTTAAACGAAATTGCTGACAATGTACACTGAATAATGTTGATAGATGTCAAACTCATAAAAAAAAGTATGGCGTGGCAATGGTAGCTTAATACACTCACTCACGCCATCTATGACCAAACTTATACACCTAATATTAGTAAGAGCATCCGGATTCTGAGGAGTTTTCGCGCCCAGAATTTCGGTATGGATGTTGAATAGATCCTGTTTTTTTGGTAGTTATCCAATGAGTCGACAAAAAATATGTCGCTGTAGGTTGCCATTCTGTTAGTAGCCGAGGTAGATTGGGAATAACTGTGATCACTGGTCGACGGAGTGTTTCTCCAGCCAACTTGTCAGCACTTTCATTCCCACATGCCCTGGCGGCAGCCATTGCAACTCGGCTTACTCCTATTGCTCAGTAGTCTATGACGAATTGCGCTAAGTACTGGGTCACTCGATGGGCCACAAATAGCTTTAAGGGTTGCAAAATAATAACGCTCCGTTGCCTGCGAATATTGGTCGCAATTTCAATCAGCTTAATATGGAGTGCTGCCCTATAAGGGGAAGATTCCAAAACATAATGCGCGGGTGCTGCAGCCAAAAAGTTCCATGATCGAAAAAGATGTACGTGTAGTGTCAGTGTCAGCGGTGGCATCCGTGGTGAACAACAGTCGATGGATGATCTTTTAATTCGTCCAACTGTTCCAGGAAAATTTTCCTATATGTGAATAAGCCTTCTTAAACCTGTCAAGAGAAGCAGTTCCTCCCAAGAACGGATTCCAAACTGGAATAAGGATAGCGATGATGAATAACCTTTTTAAAATGTGGACGGGATAATTTGGAGGGCATAGGTTCTTGTAAATTAAATTTAGACGAGCTTTTTGAAGATAGAAAGAGATTGGTTTTCGACCAGAGACTCTATCAATATGGACTCCACCGGAGATGTCCGAGATGTGCTCCACTGGCACTAGTCAGTCTAATGCAACTGTTTACCGCTGCCTCGACTAGAATTTTTCCTGCTTTTGGGGCACACTGACATATTTAGTGAGGAAATCGAGTAAGGTTCCGTCCAAAAGGGCGTTGGTACCTTACTTTTGCTGTTAACTAAAAGATTCCATTTTCCTCTACGTCCAATTTTCGATTAGTATTTATTAATGGATATTTTTTCCTTCTTCTTTTCAAATCCAAACTCATTAAATAATAATTTTGTTTTGTTTTTATTTGTTCTGTTAATTGTGAATTACGATCATGACTAGGTGAAAAAATACGTGTTCTGTGTTGTTTTGTTTGCTCCGGTGTGTATGGTGACGCGGCCCAGACCAGAGTAAATGAACTTTTTCTGAGGTGGTGACAGATACGACTAACATTCAACCAAGTTAAGCTAACCCAACCGAATCTGGCCAAGCAAACCATACTTAACCAAAACGACCGACCGCTTGTCAATTAAAGTTCAAACGTAAAGAATAGTCGAAACGAAAAATAATGTCGGCTGTTATTTGCTGTTGGAATTTTTCGGTTCAAAGTACATAAAATGGGTATACCTTGCCTGCCTGCCCCCATTCCTCCACGCCTCTCCACTTAATTCAGTCATCGAGTTTTTAGGCACGTCGGCAGAAATAGAAGAGAAAACAAACAAAAATAGGCAAAAATTGCTTACGTACGCATATTCGTGGCACGATAGCACAATAATTTTCACACGCACAATTTACACGAATTCTTATGTGGCAGTGGCCTTTTACCACCATTATTGGAGCTTTCGAAAAATTCTGTTTTTAATATGGAAAATTTTAATATATGGCAACAACAACGATAAACGTGAAAATTTTTTACAATATTTTTGAGGAAAACTTTGGAAAAATTCACACATTTTTCTAAAATTGTTTTTACAGATTTTTTTTGAATATTTTTTTTTAGACTATTTCCGCTATTTTTTCATCTAAATTTATTCTTATACCAAAATAAGGTGTGGTTATTGATAGTTTTTTAGTGTTTTTTTTTTGTTGTTTTTCGAGAAAAGCTTTTGCCGTCTAATTTTGAATTGTTTGTCAATTTGACTCTAAGGTTTTTATAGCTCCAAATCTGTGGTTTTAGTTTTATTTTTATTAAAAATTCTGATTAGATATTCAATGAGAATTATACTGATTGGTCGATGAAGTTCCGCAGGCATCTATTCTTGTGGAAAAGTACCTTTTTTAAAAAGAGGTGAAGAAAAAAAAACCTTCCCAGTAATTTTATGTAATTTTCTTTCCATCTTAAAAAGGTCCCCTCAGTAATATTGCACTGAATTTTCTGTTAAAATAATAGTATTTTTTTTTTTTTTTTGAAATTTTTATGATTAAAAAAAGATTATTTTATCTTCAAAAAAAGAAAGAAAGAAAATCCCTATTTTAATTACCAAGTGTTGTAATTAATTCGTAGCATTTTACAAAAGATGGCGTTAGCCAAATATCCATAGTCACACATACAAAAGTAAATATTCTCCCAGAAACTACTGACTTAACGCAACTTTTCCACTATACGACATTTTGTTATAGTGTCAGTAGCACTTGTTGCGCAGTGTCAAACATGTCGAAGGTCGTGCCTGAAAAATGGTTTTTGCGGAGAGTGTTACTCCATTACTTCAACATGAAGAAAAGTGCCGCGGAAAGTCATCGTATTTTAGTGGATGTCTACGGCGAACATGCTCTTGCTGAGCAAACTACGGTGAACATACTCAAAGTGGTTTGCGCGGTTAAAAAATGGAAATTTTGATTTGGAAGACATGGAACGTCCCGGACAGACGAAAAAGTTCGAACATGAAGATTTGGTGACGTTGCTAGATGAAGACCCGTGCCAAACCGTCCAGGAGTTGTCCACATCGCTTGGAGTCGACTTTTCGACGGTCGGAAAACGCCTGAAAGCCATAGGAATGGTACAAAAACGGGGAACGTGGGTTCCACATGAGTTGAAGCCAAGGGACGTCGAACGGCGTTTAGTCACCTGTGAGATTCTTCTCCAACGGCAGGCAAGGAAGTGATTTCTGCATCGAATCGTCACTGGTGACGAGAAGTGGGTATTCTACGACAATCCCAAACGCAGAAAATCGTGGGGCTTGCCCGGTCATGAATCGACATCGTCCCCCAGATCGAATATTCATGGAAAGATCTTACTGTGTATTTGGTGGGATCAGCTGGGTGTTATTTATTATGAGCTCCTCCAACCGGGTGAAACCATCACTGGGGACGTATACAGACGACAATTGATGCGTTTGAACAGAGCATTATAAGAAAAGCGGCCGCAATATAAAGATCGACACGACAAAGTAATTTTGCTCCACGACAATGCAAGACCCCATGTTGCGAAAGTTGTGAAAACTTATTTAAATACGCTGAAATGGGAAGTTCTGCCTCACCCGCCATATTCACCAGACATTGCCCCATCTGATTATCATTTGTTTCGATCCATGGCGCATGGCTTGTCAGAGCAGCACTTCGATAACTACGAAATTACCAAAAATTGGATAGATTCTTTCATCGAATCTAAAGAAGAATTTTTTCGACGCGGTATCTGAGCATAACCAGAAAGATGGCAAAAAGTAGTGGATAACGAAGGACAATACTTTGAATAACGCTTCTGTAATGATACTGTCATAATAAACCACGAAACTTTGCAAAAAAAAAAACGCTACGAATTAATTACAACACCTGATATATAAACTATATAGAAAAAAAACCTTTCTCTTTATTGACAAAAAAAAATAGAAAAAAACCCTTTTTTAAACTAATGATTAAAATTTATTTTGAACCACTCAAAATAATATATTTTTTCTGTTACAAAATTCAAATAACAGATGTCGTTGTGTACACAAAAGATCTTCTCTCAAATACAATTTTTTTTTAATTTCATTGAACAAACTTCAGAGTTTTTATTTTTTTTTCTTCTTTTTTTTTGTTTCTAATTAAAAAGAAAAAAAATTGTGAAATATTTATTATTTACTGTTTACTAATAGAAAAAGAATTTAAAAACCAAAAAGAAAAAAAATGATTTTAAACAACATTTTTTTAACGGTGAACAAATGTGAGAACAACAGTTTTAATGGCGCATCGCATCGGTTTGGTTTTTAATATTCAAAGAGTGCGCAGCTCTTAGCCAACGCATATCAATGAATATCATAAAGTTGAAGATGTTATTGATAAATTGAGTGGAACACAAACGTATAACTTTTTCGGTGCAGTGAAATTTTTTCTATACGCAAAATAAGCCGCCAGCGCGCAATGCATAACGAGTGCAATGCGCAAAAAATAACGCAACGTCCGATGTTGGTGTTGTTGTTTGACTGTGTCAGAGCAACGGGGAAAGAGAAGCTGTAGTGCTCGTCGTTTTTCTTGCTTTCTTTTCTCTTTTTTTTTTTACCAACTGACATTTTGAAAGTAACTCACTTGACCTGCTTCTTTGGAGTCGCTAATTTGCTGCGAGTTAATTTTTGCTTGCTCTCTTTTCTAGTTATTTTTCGCATAATAACAACAAATCCGATTGTATATATCTTTCCTTTTCTTCACAATGTTGATGGACATTATTCATTACATTTTCTTTCTATTGTAATTTCGTAGTTGTTCGTATTTCCCTTATTTCTCTTGTTCAGTCAAATTTTCTTTATTGTCTCTTTCTTTTTTTCCTCTCTTTTATTTAGTTTTTATTCTTTTATGTATAATTTACCATTTTTTGTCTCCGTTTTTATGATTTGTTTTCTTTTATTTTTTTCATTCTCTTTCATAAATGGAGAGCGTAACAGTGAAGCAATTGAAATTTTACTTCTTATATAATAAAAAAAAGTTTTAAGGCGAGAAATTTATTTTAAAAATAAACCAATTTTAAGTTTATCTTTTACATAAGATAGAAAGAGGATGGTTTGGTTCAGAAGGGGAGGAGGGGATAGGTTTTGTTAATACTTGTAGTACTGGAAATGTATTTTTAGTATTTATATTGGTTAAAAATAGTAGAAATCGTTTGCAAAAAAAGGGAAATATTGAAAATTGATAAGTTTTTTCGGTTTTGCATAGCCAAAGACAGTGAGTTACTGAGCGAGAGAAAGAGATGGAATAAAATTGGTACACGAATAATTAGGTACTAATACTTAGGACAAAAGCTATTAGTATTTATTTATGTTATCAATTTGCAAACTGTAAAGGAAAAAAAGCACTACAAAATTTTTTTTAGGTTTTTTTTGGAAAGAGGGGGGGGGGGGTTGTTGTGTTTAACTAAGCAAAGTTCAGTTAGCGTATTATAGATTTGTTGTGTAACGTCGAAAAGAAACAACAACCGAAAAGTTTAAAAGAATGCAAAAAAAAACGTTTAACTGACGTCAAAAAAGTAAAAGCTGGAATTTAGAGAAAAATGTATTTACTCAGTGGATTTTAGTAGGGGAGAAGGGGGTGGGTTGGGAGGGGTCATAAGGGTAAAAGAATTAAATTTTCATTAAAATAGGAAAAAGAAAAATTTATTAACTCTAAAAAAAAGAGATAGCAGCAAAATAATGTACCGTGTGTGTATGGGGGGAGGGGGGGGGGGGTAGTGTTGTGTGCACATTAATAATCAAAACAGGAACTAATTAATTAAGAGATTTTTTGGCGGTTCCTTTTTCTTCTTTTTGTTTGCGTACATTTTCTTTCTCTAAATTTCATTTGATTTTTTTGTAAAATTTTAAATACAATTTTTTCTTTTTTATTTATTGAAAAGTTGAAAAGTTTCTTTATTAATAAAATGAAAGTAATTTTTTTTTGTTGAAATCATTTTTTTTTGTAAACAAAACTTTCGCTTTAAAAATAATATTTTTTTAATTCTTTAAAAATGTTACTAAATATTTTTTAGTGTGTCATCACGATCGATTTGGACTGTGAAAATTTTTTCACAGAAATTCAGTTTTGATGGGATTTTTAGTTTTTTTTTTTTTAAAAAAAATGCTTTTATTTCTGTAAAGAGAACGCAGTATTTTTTTTTAAACAAATATTTAACATTGTCAATTTAACAAAGAAAAAAATCTTGAACAAATTTTATATTTTTAATTATTGTTTTTTTTTTAAATCTTATAAAAATTTAATAGCTGTGATTTTTTAAAAATGCTTTTCAATGACTTCATATTTTTCGAAACTTTTTGTCAAGACATTTATTTTTTCTCCATCTTTGAAAACCAAATTTTTGATAAAACTCAATATCATAACGAGTGAGGTGGGCAATAATAAAGCGGTTGTTTTATTTTAGCTCACCTTGAAAATTGTTGCTTTTTAACAAAAAAACACAAAATTTCTTAAATATAATTTTTTGGTTTTTTTGGTATAAAATTTTGCTTTTCTGGTTGGTTGGTCATTGACGATCATTTGTTAAATACAACACCGCGAACTGAAGCAAAAATATTTTATTATTAAATTAAATGTCAAGTTCATCTGGGGGGGGGAAGGTGGTGTTTTTTTTTTGTTTGTTTTATCCTCTCTCCAAAAACAAATCAAAATTCAGAAGTTATCATTTATGTTGATTTAATTTAATTTCGAATATTATTTTCCGGTTAGCCTTTTTTTTGTAAATTTTGTAATTATGTTAATTTGAAAATTATACAAATTAGACGATGGATGATTTGCATTAAAAATTTCATCAATGCAGCTTATGAACTTTCATTGTAAATGAGATCATCTTCAAAGATATTTTCTTCTTTCTTTAATACCGAATTATTTGGATGGTGAAAATTGGGGTTGAAAAAATATATCCTATTTTGAATGTAGGTTGTGAAAATTTTTAAAAGAGTCTTCCTTTTCCGTGAGGAGTCTTTTTTTAAATAGTTTTGTCCTTTTTTAAAGTTTTGATTGAGCAATCTTCCGACAAATTATTCAAACATTTTACAATTTCGAAAAAATTCCTATAAGTTTGACGTTTTTGAGAGGCAAATTTTGAAATTGTGTGTTTTCGAGAAAGTTGTGAAAACTTGATTGAACAACTTTAAAAAAAGATCAAAAATTACCAAAAATTTTAGAAATTTTCTCAAAAAGTTGACGCTTTTGGAGAAACTACCAAAAAATGTGGACTTTTCGAAATATTACCAAAAATTACACATTCGAAAAATTACCGAAAAAATATGCCATTTTCTTTTCGAATGAAGTTTGAGGTTATCGGAGACAAAAATTCTAAATGGGACATTTTCAAAAAAATTACCAAAAATTGATGCTTTTGGAGAAATTACCAAAAAATGTGGACTTATTATTCAAAAAATGTGGAGAAATTACCAAAAAATGTGGTATTTCGAAATATTACCAAAAATTACACAAATTCGAAAAAATTACCGAAAAAGAATGGCATTTGAGGCTCTCGGAGAAAAAAATTCTAAATGGAACGTTTTCGAAAAAATTTTGACTTCGAAAAAGAAATTTTAAGCCTAAATTTTAATAAAAATGAAAAATTATCAAAAAATTACCGAAATTTTCGGTACCGAAACAAAAAATTACCGAAAATATAACATTTTCTTTCCGAATAAAATTTGATGCTCCCATACAAAAAAAATCCTAAGTGGGACATTTTCGAAAAAATTTCAATAAATTACTACACATTTTAGAAAATTTTGGAGAAATTACCATAAAATATGGGCTCTTCGAAATATTATCAAAAACGACGCAATTTCGAAAAAATTGGACGGTTTCGAAAAAATTGGACGGTTTCGAAAAAGAAATTTTAAAAGAGATCGAAAATTCCCAAAAATATAACAAATTCCGAACAGTTAAAAAATTAGTTTCCGGGAACAAATTAATCAAAATTTGGTTTTGGAACAAAGTTGCCCATAAATCAGATAAATTTCCACATTATTGGGCGGTTTCGAAGAAAATTGTGGAAAATTTTATTTTTTTCGGAAAGCAATTATTACCCATAAAAAAATTTATTAGCCTTCGGAAAGGATACTCGTAATAAATTTTTTTATTTTTTTTCATATTATTTTGTTTTGTTTTTTTTTATCATTTTCCTAATTCTTTACTAACTAAACTGACACCATTGGCAAAAGTATCACCAACACTTTTACCATTTATGCTAAAGGCTTCTCGTAGAACATTTGTGAAAGAATTGTGCTTTTGCCATTAATAATACGATCGGCAAAGAATTCAAGTGTCCCCAATTCTCACTTAATAATATTTTTTTATTTTTATTTAATTTAATAATTTCTGGTCTTGTTACTACAAAAAAAAACAAATTCAGTTCATTTTGGTTCATAAAAAATTTTCATTAGAAGAAATTTCATAATTATTATAGACTCATGTGATTTTGGAGGGTATCCAATTCCGCCCCCATCTGACCAACGACGGATGACCTTAGCTTAAATATTACCGGATGTAAAAGAGTATAAATTTAGAAAAATCTCTCTTCTGTCAATTTTTTGTTGGTTTATTTTATATATATTTTTTTTTGGCGGTTGTGGTGTTTTTTATTGTTTGTATAATGGGAGTCAAAAATTTATAAAGAATATTTTGTGTTTTTGATTAAAAATTCTTTCTTCAGGCAACAACATAAAAAGTAAAGTAAAAACCAATTATTTAGTGTTCAATTCGTTTTCAAATTACTAAAATATTCTTTTCGAATCAATCAATTAAAAAAAAAACCAAGCAAGTATTGAGAAAATTTTAGAAAACACTCGAAAGTCACGATCGTATTTATGTTCGATCAACAAATTCTTCGCGATCGATCGCCGCGTTTCGTTGTTGCTGTCAATTTCGATCTTTTTTATTCAGTTTTTTCTTCTCTTCTATTTTGGCTTCACTGAAAATAATACAAAAAATGAAAATTTACTTTTTATGCTCAAATTAAATAACGTTCAACAAGTGAAAAACCATCGGAAATAAAAGAGAATTAAGGGCGGCGGGGGTGTTAATCGGGGCTATACAAAAGCAGGACAAGAAAAAAAATTCGTTTTTCCAATTGAATAATTTTCGTCTCTTTCCATCGATCTTATTGACCAGCTATTCTTGTTTCGCAGTACAGTTGGTGTGTGTGTGTGCGTAGAAATTAAACATTTTTTCTCTCATTTTTTTGTTGTTGTTAGCGTTTGCTTCAATGATTATTTGTTGTGCAACATTCGATTGTCAGTTTTTCTGGCTGCATTCTTTGTTGAGCAACATTCAATGGCGTAGTGTTTTTTTTTCCATCCTTTATTTTCACTTTTGGCTTGCTTTTTAAAGAATTTCGAAATTTTTTTTTGTAAATTTATATTTCGAAGTGCATAAGAGAAAAATTAATTTGAAAAAAAGGTCAGAAACATGTCTGTCCTGTTTTTTTTTGGTGGGGGAGGGGGGGTTTGGCTGGGTTTCGATTTTTTAGAATTAAATTTAAGAAAACTAAAAAAGAAAAGTTTATTTACTAATGGAAATTTTGGTGAATACGTTTAGCCGCACACTTTTGAAAAGAGTTGAGATGACGTGGCGGTTTTCTGTTTGCGGTCGATTGCTTTGTCGCAACGTGTTGTTTTTGAAATTTCAATTGTGGTTTCGTTGAAATCCGTTGATGAAAATGTGTTGAATGAAAAGTTGATGGCTTTTCTTTCTGCTGTCTTAGTTTAGAAATTTTCTCATCGTCTTTCATGAAGAGACAGTATTGAGAAATATTTTTTTAAAAATTTTTTTTTTTAGTAATTGTTGACGGAAGTAATTTTTTTGTAAAAATGCGAAGAGGAAAAAAAACAGCAAATAATTTGTTATAAGAGAAAAAATAAAACATCATCGTTTCGATTCATTTCTTGTCGATTGACTGACAGGCGGCCAGTCTGACAGGATCAGAAAAAACGCGTTCGTTGAGGTTTTTTGCGTCATTTTTTCCATTTTGTTGGTTGAATTTTCCGCATTAAAAAAAAAAAAAAACTCACCCGATTTCCAGTTTCAAGGTTTTTTTTTGGTGCTTCTGTTGTTAGTAGTTTAGATTGCCTAACAAATTTTTAGTAATTTTAAATTTATTCAAGTGTCAAATTTTTAAAGTAAAATTTTTTTTTATTTTAGGAAAATCATTTATTTTTTTTGTGTAGAAAATTCTGGTTTAAAAAATAATATTCAAACACGTGCTTCCCATTTGCCCTAATCTCCGGAAAAATTTATAAAACTAAATTTTCCTAATTAGAATTTTTGGGTTTTTTGTTTGCTTCTCTCAACTAATCGAAATTGGGCAGTAATTGGAAATGAATCCTTAAAAAAAAATTGGATTTAATTAAGAGCATTTCTAAGGATATGTTTTTTTTTTTTTTTTTATTTATTGAAGAGTATTTTCCTTAAGTGCATGCCTGCCAACCGAGGGTTATTGTGTCTAAAAACACGCACACAGTCTCGTTACCATTCTATTAGTAATTACAAACCCTCCCCCCTCCCAAATATACTTAAAAAATAGCTTTAAGCATGCTGATAATTATTACCGACTGACTTGTAAATTGTAATTTTACCAAAAACATTTTGAAAGAAAAAACACACTCACAAATGGATTCTATGGGGTATGTTTTTTCCTTTTCTAACCGGAAGTCACATGAATTAAATTCAAATAAAGGTGATAAAAAAATTAAGTTTTTAACTAAAAATTTCCTGGTTTTAATTAATTTTCTTTCAAGTTAAATATTTTGTTAATATTAATTAAAGTTTTCTTGACCATGTTCCGGTAAGAAAAAAGACGGTACATAAAACTGGAAAAAAAATATTCATAAAAACAAAAATTAAAAGCTGTCAAACCTCTATAAAAAAATATTTAAAATAAACTGAATAGAAATCATTAAAAATGCTAAAAAGTAGAATAAATTTTATGAAGAAAAAAAACCTAAAAGAAGAGAAGAGGAGAAGGGGGGGAAATGTCTTCTTATAGCGGTTTAGGTGAGGTTCTTATCACAACCAGAAATAACTGCACTCAAGCGACTTCCACCAAACCTGTTTTATTAATAAATTCAATTTTATTGTTGATATCAGTCACCACCAATCTCTCCTCACTATAAATAATTCATAAGAAATCATTCCAAAAAAAAAAAAATAATAATAATAACGTTCCAGTTTTTTGTCAACCAAAACAAAATATTTACACAAGAAAAAATGGCGATTTTATATAAATTTTATTACAAAGAAAACATGTTGTTTTTAATAATAATAAGAAGATAATCTCGATTACAAAATCACGACTACCAACATAACCCATGAGAGAGCCGTCTTTTCCTTCTTTGTCACTCTCTCTCTCTCTCTCTCTGTGTCTCTGCACTAATAACACGAGTAAATGTCAAAGTTCATCGTCTCTTTTGAGTGAAGTTAACATAGAAGAGAAGAGTTAGGGCTGGGGAGGGGCTACTACTGTTATCACTGTTTTTTCCTTTCAACATGTTTTTTTAAGAAGTCGTCTCTCATTGTTGTAAGGTCTTGGCAATAAAAAGTGTTCATTTTGTTGTTATTATTGAATCGGTTCTATTATCGCCGATGATGTCATTTTTTTGATTGTTTTTCTTTATGATTAATTCTTTCCCAATTCAATTAGGTTAGAGACTCTCTTTATTTTCTTAATGAGGTCATATATAATGTAGGTTCTTGAACGGAGCAGATGCAAACAAATTTTCAATATTTTTTGTGAAGAAATTCCAGATTTTAGTCACCCTGTTAAGGGGGCGTCTGGTTTCATATACGCTTGATTTCTGATAGGAGAAGTAATCCCCTGTGATGGCGTGGTAGGCTACTGTTTAGAGTAATGCTCGTAAATGTAAAATGTTTTGTTACTGTTCAGGGTCTTAAGCTTAAGGTATAGGCTCTCAATATCTGTTGCGGTCCAGAATTTTTGTGCAACTCAACTGCAATAAAGTTAAGGTTTCCAAATTTTAGTCCTATTGATGCTGCGAGGTCTTAAAATTTTAGAAACTGCTTATTTTCTAAATATTATGAGTTTCCGAATTGTCATTAGGGTCCTTAAAAAAAATTCCAAACTGACCAATTCCAATTTTTGGAGAGAAAATGAGTTTAGGAACCGCTCTGGATTTTAAGATTATGCGCTTCCCAATTGCTGTTAAGAGCCACAGATTAACCACTGATCAGTTTCAATTAAAAATTTTAGATTTCAATGGGGTCCTAATGTTTGTCGGCTTCTTAAGTGCGTGTTGAGCCATATTTAATTTAAAAATTATGTTTCACAATTATCACTGGGTCTTAAAATCTTAAATTGCTATTAAAGTCTAGAGTTTATTATATGCTTTTGGTCTTTAGATTTATAACTTCTATTTTCTTTGTTCTTGTCTATCCACTCACATTTATTCCCTTTTATTGGTTCAGTCTTTAATAAAATTTTATTGGTTCAGTCTCTCAACAATTATTAAACCCTCAAAAACGGTATCTGTAAATGGAATTTATTCAAAGTCCATTTCACTTCCAGAAGAAAGGTCTGTATTAGAAGAAGACATCCTATCAAAGTTGTAGGTTACATTCCTATCCACCCTTACTGACCTATCTACTCAACCCTATCGACCCAATTTCCATATACCTACTTAGTATGATAAGCAAATAAATAGTTTCCCTTTCCCTCCGCATTTATATATTTTTTGCTATTTTTTCTTTATTTTTTTCTAGTAGGTAAAATTGATTGGATGTGATGGTATGGTGGTTTTTTTAGCGGTTAACTGATGATCGAATGGTAACCTCGAGCGGTTTTTTCTCTTATAAAAACAAAGTTTATAAGCCTACATAAATATGGGCATTCATGTGTTTAGGTGCTATTTAATAGTTTATCCACAATGACTATTAACTTTATTAACCACTACGATTGACTGACTTGGTTATGCATTTTTTTTAATAAATACATGCAATGATTTTGAGTGTCTTTTTGATTATAATTTGTTCGATTGGAAAACCGCCATTTTTTCTTCTTCAAAATTTGAGGCTTCATTGTGGAAAAATGCTCACGTATTCATGCTTCAAAGTATTGTCCATTGCGCTAGGGCGTAACTTTTTCCAATCTTTCTGGAAGCATACGGATTCCATGTCGAAAACTGCTCGTTTATTTTGAGGCGATCCACGAATCGATTGAATTTTTGGTCTTTTGGTAATATTGGAAGTGCTTCCAGGTAGGTTTTAACCATCTAAGCAACATGTAGTCGAGCGGTGTCGTGCTTAAAAATCACTTTGTCGTGTCTTTGCTTGTATTGTGGCTGTTTTTTCTTCAATGCTTGGCTCAAACGCATCAGTTGTATTCGGTAGCGAGCTCCTGCATTGTTGGAACCATCTCGGTCATAATATACCAAGCCGAACTGGTCCCACCAAATACATAGCATGAGCTTCGAGCCATGGATGTTTTGGCTTGGCCGTCGATGGCCTTGGCACCTCCATGATTTTCTTCTCTTTAGATTATCGGCTTTAATGGAGCAGCTCTATTGGCTTTAACTCACATGGCACTCAATTTCCTTGGTTTTGGATGATTCCCAACGGTTTTAAACGATGGGAAATGGTTTGTTGAGTTACGCCCAATAAAAATCTGCAAGGTCTTGTTGCGTTTGACATAGCTGTTTATCCAGTAAATACGAATACCTCCAATTCTGCATCTTCTAAAGACTCTCGCTTGTCTTCCACATCGAAATCACCTCTTTTGCAGCGTTGGAACCATTAAGTTCCTACAATTATTTGATGCGTCTCAGCCACAGTTTTTTTTTTTCGAATTGAAGGCAAAAAAAGCACAACTTCCCGCAAATGGCGCTTATTCAGGTCAAATTTTACGCACAAAAAAATATATAAGGCCCAAAAAAAAATCACAAAATGTAATGATGCGGAGTTGCTGGCAGATGCCTAAGCTTACGATTTGACATTTCTGATCGGACATTTTGAAACAATATTTACTGCTCGCGCGCCATCTATTGGCTAATAAAAAAAGCGTTGTAATTAAAACAACAGACCACCACTCACTCCACTATACATAATAAAATTTGAATTTTTATTAAAAAACTAAACAAAAAATAATTTTGTTTTTCCTTTTTAAAAAATATGTAATTTTATTTTATTGTGAATTTATTATTGTGAATCCATTATTTAGTGTTCAGCTTATGTAAAATCGAGCGAAAACGTCAAAAAACAACAAAGAAATCGACTGAATGAAGGTCAGCTGCTACCGCGATAGTATTAATACTAAGTAAATGAAATGAAATTTTTTTGTTTTTTTCGGAATACATACGTGTATGTTCCAGTGATAAAAAAATTCTCCTATATTTTGCTCACTCTCGCTCTGGCACATGCATGCAACTATTTTCTTTGTTCTTGTCTGTCCACTCATATTTATTCCCTTTTATTGGTTCAGTTTATCAAAAATCAACACGACGCGAGGACAGCTAATTTTTTATGTAGTTTTTTTCTTCTTTTTGCTTTCTTATAATTACCGGAACCACTTTTTGTTTCGTCTTTTTTTTTTTTTGTTGATTGTTAACGCAATTGTTATGATTTGTTTTTCGTTTTTTCCTCACCGTTTCTATAACTATCTCTGTTACTCTTGTTAATTTAGTTTCTAGATAATATAGTAACTGTACTTTCTTATAACGATTGTGTTTAGAAACTTTCGGTTTTTTTTGTGCAATTATTTTTTTTTCTCTTTCTTTTTTTTAGTATTTTTTGCAAGATTTTCTTTTGATTTTCCTGAGATTTTAATTTGTCAAAGTTGGAATTATGTAATAAGTACAGTAATTTAGGAAGAAAAAATATGCCTTTTTGGAATTTTTTACTGGTGATTAAGTTTAGTTGAGTTTTTTCTTATAACATGTAGAAATTATGAATATTATTTGTTTTTTTTTTTGGGGTAAATTTGCTTACTTAGAGTAAAATTATTTTAATGTTTTTTTTTTGTTTTTGGAGCAGCAAAGTTTTTTTTGGGAGCTACTTTTTTGAGATACTTTTATTTTGTTTTGCGGGTGTTGGAAGAGTTTTAAACTGTTTTTTTTTTTATTTCTAAAACAAAAAAAATTGAATTTTTGTTAGTTCTTCACAGAAATTATTTTAGGGTCAAATTGAGTGTGTTCGCTGACCATTTTTCTTGTAATCATCAAAAAGTACTAAACTTTTTATAGTTTTGAACAATTTAACTTTTCTTTTTTTAAGTGGTCAATTTTTAATGATTTTTTTTTTTTGGTACAAAATTCATTATCGACTGGGACTTGTTCTATTAAGTGACCATCAGTTATTTTTTCCTTTCAAAATAACGAATTTCTTTGAAAAAATATATGCAATTGCTGAGAATATCTAGAATTTTTTTTTTTTTTAAGTAAGTGTATTTGTGCAAATTTGTTCTTTTTCCCCTTCAGTTCGAGGAGGAATGCGTATTTTCCTAAAAGAAAATTTTTTCGGTTTTCTTATTTTTGAATATCTATTTTGTCCCCTTCAAAGTAATCCCCACCAGATATTATACACTTGTGCCAACATATTTTCCAATCCTCGAAGCAATCACATTTTTTGTGATCTTGTTTTAGCTCTTTTTTCGATGCCGTCTTTATCTCCTCAATTCTAGCGTAGCGTCGTCCTTTCATGGGGCTTTTCAGTTTCGGGAACAAGAAAAAGTCACAGGGGCCAGATCTGGGGAATACGGTGGCTGCGGGATTATTAGTGTGTTGTTTTTGGTCAAAAATGGCAAAAAACAATTTTTGTTCTTCCACAAATCCGGGCGTTTCTTGCGGATTGATTTGCGCAACTTGCGCATAACTTACAGGTAATATTCCTTATTGACCGTTCTACCCTGTGGCAAGAACTCATGATGCACCACGCCCCTGCAATCGAAGAAAACTGTAAGCAAAACCTTCACATTCGACCGAACTTGGCGCGCTTTTTTTCCGTCTTGGCTCGTGCGGCAGCTTCCATTGGGATGATTGAGCTTTGGTTTCCACGTCATAACCATAAACCCATGATTCGTCACCAGTTATGGCCCAACAGCTCCTTAGCAATGTTAATGCGATGCTGTTTTTGGTCGAAATTGAGCAAAAATCGAAGACGAGCCAAAAACGTACAAGCAAAGCAGCTGTCAAAAATTAACTGAATAATCAAAATGGCCGAACTTGTCGGCATAATTGAGAGACATGAGTACCAACATAACGCCACAAAAAAAATCAAAAAATCAAATATACGTCATCCGCGGAAATTCAAAATTCGCGATACTTTGTGAACAGACCTCGTATTTTAAAAGAAATTATTTCAAAATCTCTTAAAAATTAATTAATATTTTGGCCATAAAAATTGCAAAGAAATTTTTTTGTTCTTGGATTTTAAAAGGTGTTTTTATTTTATAAGAAAAAATAAAAAATCAAATAAAACAATAAAAATAATCAGTTTCCTAACTAGACTGGGTGGATAAAGGGGAGGTATGATGTTTGAGTTAAGAATGTGGGTTGGAGGACAATAAAGACGACAGGAAAGTTAAAAATAAGAAAAATTCCATTTAGAATGTTAGAACAAATGTTGAATGTCATAAAACACTTGTAAGGGTTGAGTTTTTATTGATGTTTACAATTTATTCTTTGGTTAAAAAAAATTATAATACCTACACCTCAGCTACCAATCCCCCCTCACCCCCCCCAACCCTTCTGCAAATACCCAAAACACTTGATGACGAATCGTAGTAAGTGTCAGTATAAGAAAAAAATATTTTTTTTCCTTAAAAAAAAAAAACGTTTCAATAATAATTTTGTTGCCCAATACTGACTGGGTGGTAGTAGTGAGTGGATTTTGGGGGATTAGTCAGTTGTCAATAAGATTATTTATTCTGAGTTGGTTGGTTTATTTTTGTCATTGAAATATTAAATATTTATACTTTAAGGGGAAAAAAACGAACTTTGAGTTTTTCTATAGTAATAATAATATTTGCAATAAATCAATTTGCATTTAAAAATGATGGCATACAAAGTTAAGTCTAGTCCGGAGTGCCCTGTGTCCATCCCCTTACATTTAGTTAGTATGAGTAGTCTTTGTACAAAATAACATAGATAATGTATTGCGATTACGGAAATAATTTTGTTTTCTCTTCTTCTTATTATTATGATTAATTATGCAAAATTCTTTAAAGAAAAAAAAATTTTAAAAAGAAAAAAATTTAAAAGATTTTACAAGTTTCAAAAATTTTGAGTGTAGAGGGCAAAAAAATTAAAGTTTGGGGAACTACTACTGGATGGTTTATTATTGTATTTATGCTAAAATCGAAAAAATTATTTTTTATCAAAAAAAACTGATCGTTTTCTAATAATTTATTTTTATATTTTTCAGTGCATCTTGTACAAGTGCAGTCGCTATTGACAACAAGATCGAGCAAGCCATGGTAAGTAAACAGAATTTTTTTAAAAATATTTTACTTAAACTTTTATTGTTGAGTTGCTGATGGATTTCCAAAAGGAAAATATTTTTTATTTCCCATAAGGTCTGTAATTTGAACAGAAAAAAATACTCTTTATAATTTCGAAAAATCGTATTTGGGTTGGGTTGGGGTTTGGAATTCAATACAAAAACTGGTAAATTTTCTTTTATCAAAAAAAAAGGAGGACCTCTGTTATCTGTTATTGGAAACTTAGAATTTCGAAAATCTTCTTTGATAATTGTTAAATTTGTCTTTTATTTAAGAACTGTAAAAATTTCTTATAATTGCACTAAAAATACTCTTAAAATTCAAAAAAAACCTGCTTTTATGATAAAAAAAAATCTGCTTTTGTGAAAATGTTCTTTTATAATTGCAAAATCCTCTCCTAGGATCGCAAAAATTCTATTTTCAAATTGAAAAACTCGTCTTGTGGGAAAAATTGGTAACCACATCCTTATTAAGTTTAGAATTTTTCAGAAAGTCCTCTTTTAATTGTAAATTTAAAAAATCCGCTTTTAATGCTTTTAGGACTGCCAAAAAAAACCTCCTTTTAGGATATGATCATGAAAATCCCCATTTGGGGAAATCTTTTTTGAGAAAATAATTTTTTGTCTCTAGGAATTGCAAAAGTCCTCTTTTAAGATATGAAAAATCGTCATTTACAACTTCAAAAATCCTGTTTGTTTACCGGTTGAATTTAGGAAAATCCTTTTTTTAAATTGAAAAATTCTCCCTAAAACGGGGAAAATTCCTCTTCTCTACAATCGTAACAATCGTCTTGTAGAATCGCAATAAAAATCCTCTCATAGGATGGGAAAAATCACCTTCAATAATATCGTTGCTTCGGACGTATTTTTTATAGAATATTTGAAAACGCCATTAAAAAAAAAATCACATATTCAGGACATTTTGTACAGCAAAAAAGGTGTTTTTTTGACGCACATGATTTTTCACGGTACTTTTTCAAAAGGTGCATTTTTTGACGTACGTGATTTTCCACGTACTTTTTCCAAAAAGTGTTTTTTTTGACGTCCGTAATTTTCCACGTACTTTTTCCAAAACTGTTTTTTGACATCCGTGATTTTCCATGCCCGTTTTCCAAAATGTGTTTTTTTTTTGACGTACGTGATTTTCCTCGTACGTTTTTCAAAACTATATTTGACGGACGTTTGCCAAAACTTTTTTTTTAACGTACGTGACTTTCCACGTAAACGAACAATAAAAATAATGAAAATCTCTCATTGGAAACCATTTAATTTGTGCAAAAGTCACAGTAAAAAAAACCCTTTTTTCGTGATGTCTTAATTTACGCAATTTTTTTAATTAAGCGAGGAAAATTTAAAAAAAAAAACTTTTTTCGGATAGGCACAAAGCCTATTCGAAGATGGTAACAAGTTAAAAAACCCCTCCACTTCTTGCTTTTTTTTGGGGGATTTTTATTTCAAGTTTCTCTCTCGGTTATTAATAAAACTAATTAACATAAATGAATTAAAGCAAATAACATCCAATTTGTGTTTGCAATTAACACTTTTCAAATTGGCTGCTTCGACCCCAATTCACAGTAGGCCTCCATCATAAACGACGTCAAAACTACGCTAATTGGTCGTGCACGGTCGAGGCTGCTGAAGGGCTTTTGAACAGTGAATTTGTTTTGTTGGGCTTTCTTGAAATTTGATCGGATGATGAATTGGGTTTTTGTGAATTGTTCACCAAGACCCCAATGCCTCCAAGATAGAAGTAATTAAGAACCGGAACTGACCACAAAAATAAAAGAGGGCACACCCCAAACGGATGAAACTACTTTTATTTAATGGGAGGAGCAGAATCTCTCCATTCATAATAGGCAGGATAGAATAGAATAGCTACACGAAAGGCAAACTAGGTTTAGGTCAGTAAGAAACCCAAATTGGATTGGTAACCTGCTCACGCTTCCATTTATGATGTGGATTAGACTGAATGGATGGCTGATCCGCATTGTTGGATTGAAATAGGCACAACGAAATTAAAAGGCATTTTTTTTCTATCCGTCCGACTCTCCTTTATTTCGCTTTGAAAAGTTAAGGTGCCAATATCGAATGGAATGGAATCAGAATCCCAAGATACTTGAGAATGGGGAACGGTTTGCAGTTTTTCGAATTGAAATTCGAATTTTTTGTTCGAAAATTTTCAAAAAAAACCACTAAAATTTTCAAAAAATCGAATGAATTGACTTTTGTCATAAGATCTGTTAATAAGAAATGGTTTACAGCACCAGAAACTCTCCCTCCTCCCCGCACAGTTTACTTGATATGTAAAAAATTCATTTCTTCAACAAAAAAAACACCAAACTCTTCAAGCGAGACCTTCCTTTTTGTAACTGAACAAAACTCGATTAACTGAGCTGATTTAGGGTCCGAAGACTCTTGATTATTGTCCACTATTTACGTTCTGCCCCAGACCCAATCGGCCACTAATGCTGCAAAATATGTTGTTCCACTTTTTTTCCTGCCATTGTCCGTAATCGCCCTTAAAAGGGATTTGTTCGCAAACCACTTTTCTGAAGAACGACGCGTCATAAGGTTTTGTTTGCTGTTTTGTTGTGTGGCATTTGCTAAGAAGTCCCCAGTCCAACTCGTCTTGCGCAATATGCCCGTAAATGTAGATGAATCTGGGTTTAGAGGCGATCTTTCCCTTCTTTTTTTTTTTTGCCTGATCCAGTCTAGCTTGAATGAAACTAGTTTTTAGTAATTATTCGTCGTCGAGATACAAAAACGTCGAGGGGACTGAACACGGTTTACATCGAGAAAACTCGATAAATAAAGCGGAAATTTAGATGGGACCCTGAGGGGGGGAAAGCGGCAAATTCCAATTCCATTTGAAGTTATTTGAAGCAGGAAAAACGGTGGTGGTTGGCTTCAAAAGCCTGTCTGTTATTATATCATCACCTGATTTTTTTTGTTCATCCTTTTGTGTTTGTGCTCAATGGTGACAATATCAGTCAGTCCACTCCAAAACGGGGCTCAGTTACGTGAAGAAGCGGCAACATTTCATGGGGGGCAAAGCGCAGATCACGAGCTAAGGTGATTCACTACTTCTTGGACGAGGTTGACCATAAAGTTGCTCCTCAATTGATGTTGTTCGAGTGTTAGTGATGGTCTTTTACAAAGCCAGCGACCATCACTGCTGGCTGACTGGACTGACCAACATCTTCGGCAGGTTTACACGAAGACGAATGTTTACTTTTCTTAATTAGGAACGCGGCATCAGTGTCGTCGGCCTTTCCATATAAAGGAAAATTAATGTTAATTACGGCATCGTTCGCATCCGGTCAGCAATCATCGTCGTAATCCCATTCGTGGTTGTTATGAATTGTTGCATTTTTTTGTAAAATTATTATTTGCTTAAGGGGGGAAGGGAGGGAGTCGGCACTTTCTTCAATCCGCAACAAACAAACTCTGATCTTGTGACCCAAATTTTTCTCGATCGATCGGCTTTTATTTACTTCCATTTTCTCCAGAATGAAATTATCTAAACTGTAACTACTATCGTCACATAATCAACCCTCGTTCCGCCTGCTCTTTTTCTGTTTAAAATTGGTTTTCCTTTAAATTACAAAAGATGCCGCCACCATCAGCAACGCGATTACGCCGTCTAATAAGCATGCACACAGTCGATCCTAAATTCGGTTTGTTTCCGATTTCAATAAAAGCTAACAATTTTTTGAAACTGATCATAATTGCGTTTGTCTAATGAAAATATCATAGTTTGTTGGGTTGGGTTGATGGTATAGGGGGGTTGGGGGGAAGGGGTTAGAGTTGAGACCAAATAACTTTTCGTTCGCATAAAGTTTTTGTGGAAAAATTCATTTTTCCAAAACGGGTTTTGAGGGAGACCCTTTCTGTCGTATGAAAACATTATCAAACACTCTCGGACAGGGCGGAAAGGGGAGAGCATTGATTACTTCACTCCATTTGATAATATAAGACGGGGCTCTTTCACTAGTGTTATGCAAGCGGAGCAGGCCGGCCATTCACGAATGCAATCGAGAGAATGTCGTAGCGTTGCATTAAAAGAGTCTCCGAAGTGGAGTGAATGCGCCCGCCGCTCACCGTCCATACTGCCTTTGGCTGGAGCTCATCATTGCCATCATCATCCCATATCACCAACATTAGTCGTCCACTCACGGCCGTAATGTGTAAAAGTGCGTTCATGTCCGCCTCGCGGGTAACTTTCTACTGCGAAATGGATTCAGGGCGCCAATTGAATTGAATGTGCGTCATTTAGTGTCCGGTCCTGTTCTTTGTGGTGTACACAATCTTTTTCTACTTTCAAATTTGTTGTTGTGTCTCTATTTATTATGTCATGTCTCAAAAGTGGTGTAAGAATAATTTCCTTCTTAAATTAGGTCTCATGTTGAAAGCGGGGTGGGGGTTGAGAAAGATTATCTCTAATGGAATGCGTGCGGCCGATCGATGGGGATTAGTGTTAGTGACGGACTGTCGTCGAGACGGAACTGACCACGGAAAACTGGTGTTTTGTTGGAAGGTTTTCTGTTTTTTGCAAATTTTTCATGAATTTTGTATTGTTGGAGATATTTTTTTCAGAATTTTTGTATAATTTTTTGGAGAAATTATAAGTTTATAAAAAATTTTTTGTATTTGTGGAGACTTTTTTGAGAATTTTTGGAGAAATTGTCTTTCAACTTTCGGAGAATTATTCCCTTTTCTATCAATTAGAATTTTTCTATCAATTTTTGTGGAGAAATTTTTCCCTTCATTTTTGAGCAATTTTTAATAGTTTTTCGAATTCGTCCGTCAGTTTTTGGAGATATTTTTCCCTTCATTTTTGGACAGTTTTTTTAAGAATTTTTCGAATCCGCCAGTTTTTGAAATTTTTTCTATCCTGTTTGGTAGACATTTTTAAGCATTTTTTTTTTGAGAATTTTTCTATCAATTTTTGGAGATATTTTTCCCTTCATGTTTAAGCAGTTTTTTTTTTTTTAATTTTAAATTCGTCCGCCAGTTTTTGGATATATTTTCTATTATTTTTTTTCTCCTGACAATTCCTGATTTTTCGAAGAGATTTTCTTTTTGTTCTTAGAACCAAAAGCAGTAATTTTTTAACCACAAAAAAAAATATACCAAAACGAACACAAATTCTGAAGAGTTCAGTGTTTGATTGGCAGTCATTAAGAAAATATTACCTGCCGGCCGCTCGCCCACTCACTATTTATGGTAATAACGATCAAAAATTATGTTCGATTACAAAAGTTCTGAAAATTCGTTTGGAAACGGAGGAGGGGGAAAACCTTCACCATGACCCCATTAATCAAATCCGAATATTACACGAGCAAAGTTAAGGTCATTTTTTCCCCTCCTGTCAGTTAATGTGTCCAAACGCCTTTCGTGATATCGAAACTATTTGCGTCAATATTGAACAAAATTTGATATAAAAGCGCTCAATTAATGGCAGGGGGGGGGGGGGGGAAGAACAGCAATTATTCTCGATAAAATTATTCATTCATTTTCGATAGAATTTTTAACGCAATTACCGCTAATATTTCGGTTTATTTCCATGCCAAATATTATCATTAGAAAAATTGAAAAGAAAATTGTCATTAAATGACATCCATTTTTTATCAGATTTTCCTAAATAATAGCAACAAAAATAATAACAATCACTGAAATCGTTTCACCTTCAACTGACCCCGTCCACCGGTGGTTGACCCTATCGACGCACTGTGACCTTTAGTTTTGGGAATCGAACAGAATTAATGGCGGCACTTATGCCTATGCCTCTAATCCATACAAAAAGAGTGGGGGGGGGGGACTTGTGGGCAGCCAATGGAAAGGATAGAAAATTTATTATTCGAAAATGTCTTGTTAATAATCGTGATTATGGGTTTTCGGTTGATTGCTTGACGGCGCACGAAGCAAATTGGAAAATTATCAAATTTTGGAAAGGGTCGAAAATCAATAGGAATTATCAGGTTGTTTTGTTTGGAAAAGTAAGGGGGGGGGGGGGGTTGTGGTATAATTTCTTTGAACATTTAGCTTTTAGATTTTTAATTTTCCCGAATTATTTTATCAAACAACATATTTTTGGAGTTTTTTTTAAAAAAAATTACTTTTTGAGGGTCCTATTTTTTGAGGTATTTTTGGTGATTTATTTAAAGTTGATGATGTTTGAGGCTCTATGACAAGTGTAAATTTCGGACGAAAATCTCAATTTCAGAGTCTGTAAAAATGCTATTTCCGAATAATTTGTCGCATCTTCGAAAAAATTCTAATTTCATTAATTTCGGAGAATGCTGTCCAAATTACAAAAAAAAATTACTTTTCTCTGTAAAAATTGAAAATTTGAAGTATTTTTTCCGCCATTTTCGAAATTTCTGTAGAATAAATTCTCCGTTTCCGAATATTTCTAACTTTGTGCCAATAAATTCTTATTTTCGGAGTTATTTTCCGGCATTTCTTTTTTTTTTTTAATTATAAATTTCAGAAAAATTTCGAACTTTTAACATTTTCGATTTGTGACGAATTCAAAATTTTCAGATTCTTACAGTTTTTTTTTAAAGAAAAATTCTTAATTTCCTGATTATTAGCGTCTTTTAATATTCGAAACATTTTCAGTTTTAGAGAAAAGTTTAAATTTTGCAATAATTTCTGTTTTTGGGTAAAAATTTTAATTTGCGAAGAGTTTTTGATTTCATGGGAAATTCTTAATTTCGAATTATTTGCGTTGCCTTTTTTTAATTCGAATTTTTGCACTATTCACAAATTTTGGGCTTTTTTTTCTTTTTAATTTCGGAGAACTTTAGGGGAAAATCCAAATTTGGGCAGTTCTAAAATTTCATATTTTTTTTAATGAAGTTTTAAATTTTTAATATTTTTTTAAAAGAATTCAATTTAAAATTAATAAACGTAATTTTCTTTTATGGGGCTAAATTTTGTGTATCTACCAATCTTTTTTTTCTGTTTTGATGGGATGGAGAGGGGGGGTAGGGTAGGGGAATTAGGAATGCTGAATTTTGACTCTATTGGGGGAACGAGCTTATCGACTTAATTCCATTTAATTTGGTCAACCGCCATTAATTTGGTTAACTGCTTTCAAAAAGTCAAAATCGCCATTTTCTTTTTGTTTAAAATTTCAAGGTCATTATTGCGATATTTTCTTTTTTCATTTTACAATTTTAATTTCGTAGGTCTTTCAACTGAATTGATTTATTTTAAAGAGGTTTTTTTTTATCTCGTCTTCTGATTAATAATTTTAACAACAATAAAAAAAAAAATTAAAATTATTTATTAACAATAAAAGAGTGCAAAAATGGAAAAATATTTTCTTTAACAAAAAAAACAAAGGCAAATAAAACAAAAGAACGCAAGCAGATGTTCTCAATAATTTGTTTTATAAAAGAAGAAAAAGCAAAAACTGAATTGAATTAAAGATGTTCTTTCGGTCTCTTTCTATTGCGTTCTTCAAATATTGTCTGTCTTGTTTTTAAAAACGATCAAAACCAAATTTTCCACCCAAAAATAAAGAGAACAAAATTGATGAAGAGCACAAGAATAACAATCTCTTTTCTTTTTTGCTCGTTCGATTGTCGTCAGCACGTTTTCCATTTCGTTTTTTCTTCCTCTTTGCTTCTTCTTGATTATTAATAATGTTTCCAATTTCAACAAAAATTTGCGAATTTCATCAAAAAACTATTATTTGTTTGTCATTCGTTTTTGATTTTAATTTATTAAAATTTGTGCAAACAGTATAAGATAATTTTTTATTTAATTCATAAATAAGGAAAAAAGCCAAAACACAAACGCATGAAAATTATGACAATTAATAAATAATAAAAAGTAGAAAATGGAGAATTTCTTTCTGTCAAGAAATTTATGTGTTCTGTGCACTTGGAAAGTTCATAATCGATTGTGTTTTGTCTTGAATAAATACAAAAATCATAACAATAAAAAAATTAAAAAGAATAAATTTATTCAAGACAAAACACAAAGTGAATAATCAATAAATAAAAATTATCAACGAATTAAAAACAAAAAAGAAATTAAATATTTTCTTCCTATTTTAAATAATGCTTGATTTCTTCTTCTTCTTCTTAACCTTCAATTTATTTAAATATGAAATAATAAAGAAAATTAACAGGGAAAAAAAATGATGCGATGAAAATTTGTAGAAAAATTACAATAGTAAAAATTTATTTTATTTTTTATATTAAAATAATGGCTTGGTGTCTGTCCATTTTATATATATTTACGTATTTTTTGACCTCCATCAATTTATATTTATGAGATGGAAAAAAAACAAAAAAAAATCTTCAATCTTCTTTAAAAAAGAATCACTTATTCTTAAAAAGAGGAACTTCTTTGTCACCCACACCACCTCCGATTAATTAATATTTTTTTTAATAATAAAATTAATCATAACTTTTTGTTCAACTAATGACATCTATGAGCATTTTTTGGGAAACTCTTTAAAGTCAAGTTGTTTTAAGCTCATTTTAAACTGGTTTTTTTTTTTTTAAAGTGTGGAACTTAATTTTTGAAGAAAAAAACTTATTTTTAAATGTTGTTTGTCAAAAATTTAATCTTGGTAAAATTTTGAAATATTTTGTTAAAGGTTTAAGGAGAGGGTTGTTGTTGTTGTTTTGTGTGTAGATTTCGAAATTTTAAAACTTGTTTTTAATCTTTTCAAGAAATGGGAAAATATTCTTCAAAATACATACTCGGAAAATTGTGTTAAATTTCAATTTTATCAAAAGTTTCTAGTTTATAAAAAAAAAATTCAAAATTAAGCGCCAAAAAAACTATTGCATAAGGAATTAAGCAAATCTGTCGGTGCATTTCAGAGTGTTCAAAAAGTATTGCGAATTTTGTGTTCTGAAAAAAAAAATAATTTATTCATGAATATCTATTTTGTCCACTTCAAAGTAATCCCCACTGAATAATAAAAATAGCCGAACTTGTCGGTTTAGACTTTTAAAGAAAAAGTTTCCCATTATTTTCTCGTATCTGCCATTTAAATAAGACACCAAAAATTTAAAAAGAGAAAACTGAAAATACTGGCAATTTTTTATGCTTACAAGCGCACACCTGCCGCCATCTATTTGAATTTACGGGAAGCTTTTGTCGATTTACTTTAATTCTTTAATTTTTGTTCGAAAAACATAAAATTTTTGGTTGTATTCTTTTTTGCTATAATTTAAACTTGCAGAGAGGTGTGTTTGGGGGGTGGGGGGGTGCAGGATGATGAATTATTTTTTTCTTTTTCTTAGTTCATATTATTTTATTGTATAAGCAAAAAAATGTGCGATTGAAATATTAAATGACTTGAAGAAAATTATTATTATTATCACGCGCATCATTGATGCTAATCTTTCTTATATAATCTGGAAAAAAAACACTTAAAAAAAAGGCAGAACTGATTATCGTTCTAACATTTTTTGTACAAAATTTGTATTTTGTTTTATTGTCAGTAAATGCCAAATATTCTAATTCGTTTTTAATCAAATTTGACCATCATTACGATGATCACGATTTCTATTTTTGAACTAAAAGAAATAAGCTTTTCGGAGGAGGGGAGCGCGTGGTAAGTGTTATTTAATAACACTTAATTAAAAAATAATAATCCAAGTCAGTTTATAGATTATTAGCGGCTATTTGCACTCATCCTAACTATTTTTGTTCGTTTTTATTATTATTTTTCGTATTATTTTCAGTTGATATTATGTCAGGTAATTTTATTTATAATTTTTTATTTTTTCTATTTTGTTGTTGATGATATTAAGTTTCACTTAAGAATTGAGAAATATGCAAAGTCTGAATAATGGCGTTTGAGAGAGGATGCGAGGCTCTATATTATATCAGAAGTATTTTTGTGTTGATTTTCTATTCCATCTTATAACAGGTGTGAATCATGTTTGAAGGCAGAAATGACCGATTTTTATTGATTAATTTTTTCATTACTGCTGCTTTTATAATAATAAAATTGTGGTTGCACGATGGTCTTTCTTTTTTAAAATCCCCGCTTATGCACTTACTCAAAAGAGAAGTATTTGTTCAGTCTTCAAAAGTAAAAACATTTCCGTATTTTTGAGAATTTATTTTTAATAGAATTTTCTTTAGAACTCATAAAATATTTTGCCCTAAATTTTAAAAATTTACTGCAATTTTTTAAAAAGTTCTGATTTTTTTTTAGTTTTTTTTCAATTCTCTTGTGAGTTTTGAAAATTCACAAAATTTTTTTCTGCGAGTCTTCCAAATTTTCTGATTTTTGTTTGTGAAACTCACCTATTTGTTTTTGGAATTTTGATGAAAAGTCACTAATTTTTCGATTTTTCCAAATTTTCTGATTTTTGGTGACTTTTAAAAATTTAAAATTTTTTTTTGTGAATTTTAAAAATTCCCTAAATTTTTAATTTTGTGAATTTTCAAAATTGATTTTTTTCTGAATTACTGCAATTTTGCTTTAATTTCCCAAAATTAGTTCAAAATTAACTTAATTTTTTCCTATTAATTATTCTCACTGATAATTTTGTGAGTTGCTAAAGCATTTTTGAAAATTTCTCAAATTCACAAAAATGTATTTTTTTTCTTATCAGTTTTTCAAAATTCACTCGTTCCGTGTGAATTCTGAAAACTTACCGAATTTTTCTTTTGAATTTTGATGAAGTCAATAATTTTTCCTTATGGACCGTTTTTTCCCTTTTTATTTACCAAAATCCAATAATTTTTTCTTACGGGTTTTGTAAATTTTCGAATTTTTCTGTGACTATTAAAAATTTACTAAATTTTGGCTTTTCTTTTCAAAATTCACTTATTTTTTCTGTTAAATTTCAAAATTGTTTTTTTTTCTGAATTACTGCATTTTCATTTTTTCCTTTAATTTCCCAAAATTAGTTTTTTCGGAAATTTTCAAAATTCACTTATATTTTTTCCTGTTAATTTTTCTCACTGATTTTATATGAGTTTTGGAAATTCCCTGCATTTTTTCTATAATTTTTTGGAATTTGCTCATTTGATTATTTTTAAATTTACTCTTTCTGTGTGAATTTCTGGAACTCACGGATGTTTTCCTGCGAGTTTTCCTAATTTTCTGATTTTTCTGTAAATTTTCATAATTGATTTTTTTTGGAAATAATTTTACTCTGCGAGTTTGCCAAATTTTCTGATTTTTTTGTGAATTTTTAAAATTCATAATTTTTTTTCTGCGATTTTCTAAAAATTCACTACATTTTTTTCTGAATTACTGCATTTTTAGTTTAATTTTTGAAAAATTGTCCATTCTTTTGTGAGTTTTCCAAATTTTTAAACTTTTTGTGAATTTTAAAAATTTACAAAACTTTTTCTGTGAATTTTCAAAAAAAAATTTTATTTTTAATTACTGTAATTTTCCAAATTGAGTTTCCGGAATTTTCAAAATTCACCAAAATTTATCTTTTTCTTATGAATTTTCAAAATTTAATAAAAATAATTTTTCTCTGCGAGTTTTCAAAATTTATTAATTTTTCTTTGAATTCTCACTAAACTGTAATTTGCAATTTTTTTCTGCAAAATTTCAAAATTCTCTAATTTTTCCTGCGAATTTTCCGATTTTTTTGTGAATTTTAACGTCACTAAATCTTTTTGTTTAATTATTGCATTTTTCCTTTCATTTTCCAAAATTTGTTTTTCACTAAAATTTATCTATTTTTATCAGTTTTTCAAAATTCACTCGTTCAGTGTGAATTCTCAAAACTCACCGATTTGTTTTTTTTTTGATTTTTCAAAATTTAATAATTTTTTCCTGTGAACTTTCCAAGTTTTCACATTTTTTTTAATAAATTTTCAAAATTCACTAAATTTTTTTTACAAAATTTACTAGTTTTTTTTTATAATTTTTTTCAAAATTCACTAATTTTTATCCGTGATTTCTTACGCATTCATTGACGCTACAATTTTTTCAATTTTATTGATTTTAAGATTTTCGATTAGTCAATTTTCTATAGCAAAATTATGTGATTTATTTTCCCTTGTAGAATTTTTTTTTATTATAAGAATTTTTTCCGAGGTTATTTTCTATTAATTAAATTTTTTCTATTTTCTACTCGCTATCAAATTTTGTCTAAAGAAAAAATTCCTAAAACAAAACACTAGAAATTGTCAGCTTCCCAAAAGTGGCTGTAACCTCATCCGAGTAGATTGACCCCATCTGACAGCAGATAAAAAAAAACCTTCCCAGATCGAAGTCTAAGGCCCATAACCTACGAGTAGATGTTGATAAGGGGCTCCGGAGCCTCCACTCCCCCTGCAAGTGTATCTCTTTCGATCGGACTAGAACGAAAAAGTATTTTCGGCATTCTTGAAATAATTTAACGAAAACGCACATTTAAAAAAATAATAAAACGCCTAAAAAACTGAGAAAAAAGAAGGGTTGATGGCGGTGGCTCTTGTGTGTGTGTGTAGACAGGAATTTTCTGTGTCAACAAATAACAACAAAGTCTGTTTTTCCTGTTCGTTGTTCTTTTTTCTTTTATGTTTTCTTTTCGATTAGTAATTGTTATTTTCCATTATCAACAAATAAAAAAAACAACCAACAAAATCGTTCTTATATGGTTTTTTTTCTCGTGCCCCATTATTTACTGCTAATGGGGGAAAAAAACGTGCCAGGCAAACAAGAAAATGTGTTTTTCAATACGGAAGGGAAACATGTGCAAACTCAAGTCGAGAAAATGGCGGACCGCATTTTGACTTGTTTTCATTTTACAAAAATTCCAATTTATTTTTATTGACATTTTTCGTTCTTAAATTTGTGATGAATCAATAAGTTTCGAAACATGAATTTTTTTTTTTTTTTAAATATTTTCAAAAGTCGTAAAAGAAAGAGTATAAAAATGTGCGCCGGTAGCCGGCGATCTTCAGGGGGGAAGACTTTATTAGAAGAGATCGACTGTGCATCGCCCTCACTCCTCTACAATTTGTTTGATTTTATTTACGCGTGCACACACACACACACACAAACATTAATTAATTTGAATAAAAGAAAATTTGCTGATCTGTCATTGCAACCGGACAATTTCTTAAACGACAACCCCCCTCTGTCGTCGCCTCTGTCGTTATTGTATTCGCTACTCTCCGCAAAGATCTTCACTCACCACAGTCGTTGTTGTTGTTGTTATTTGTCGTTATCACTTCAAAAACGCGTGCTTTTTTTTTGTTTTTTTGTTTTCGATTTGAAATCATTTCGAAATGGCGTGAAATTTTTTTTCCATATAAAAATAATTAATTTTTTGCGATGGTCGGTCCCGCCTATTGTGCCTATTTTCATTGGAAATGCAATTTTTTTTTTGGACAGGGTGGGTCGTTCCATTTTAGGGTGAATTTTTTTTAACTAAATTGACGGGGGGGGGGGGGGGGGGAGGGCGGGGTGTTGGGTGGTGAGTGTTGAGTGTTGTAGAATTTATAACTTTAAAAATTTATTAAAAATTGTTGCCATTTTTATGAGGGAAACACGTTTTTTATCTTTTGCTTATAAAAACATTTAACACTGGCAACACTTGTTTTGATTTGGTTTATAAAAATTACCAGGTGTGTAAGCTTAAATCCGCTGTTTTTTAGTAAAAAAAACACACGTTTTTTTCATAGAAAGCAAAAACAAATTTATTCAAAGTACCTCGCTAACTACACATTTTTCCCATCTCTCAAACAATTTGTGGATACCACGCCAAAAAATTCTTCTCTTTCGAGGCAAACCACTCATCAAGCCATTTTTGGACGTCTTCGTAAGAATCGAAGTGCTGCTCAGCAAGCGCGTGGCCCATTGACGAAAACAGGTGGTAGTCGGAAGGGGCCAGGTCTGGTGAATAAGCGCGGTGGCGTAGCACCTCCCAGTTGAGTGTCTCCAAGTAGTTTCGGATCATTTTTGACGTGTGCGATGGTGCGTTGTCATGGAGGAAAATCAGCTTGTCATGTCTTTGTTGATAATCCGTCCTTTTTTAACACAGAGCACGGTGCAATTTAATCAGTTGTTGTTGGTAGCGGTGGGCATTGACAGTTTCACCAGGTTTCAACATCTCATAGTAGACGATACTCTGCTGATCCCACCAAACGCACAGCATCGTCTTCCTTCCGAAGCCTTGGGGAAAATGTTAATGGTTGGCCGGAATCAACCCACGATTTCTTGCGTTTAGGATTCTCGAAATATTTCCACTTTTCATCGCCTGTCACAATCCGATGCAGGAACGACTTTCTTTTTTGTCTGGCGACCAAGATTTCGCATGTGTTTTGGCGTCGCTCCATCCCATTTTCCGATCTTTTCAATCTTCCCCGTGGCACGCAGATGCATGGAAATGGCTGGTTGAGTAACACCCCATTCGCTCCGCGAGTATTTTTTGCGATTGGGTATCGTCTTCATCCAAAAGAGTCTGCAATTGATGGTCCTCAACTTTCCTAGGCCAATTTTCGCGCTTCTAAAAAATTGCCGTCTTTGAACCGACGAAACCAATCTCGGCATGTTGTTTCCGATAAAGCACTGTCACCATAGGCCTCCATAAGCATTCGATGCGATTCGGCAGCCGATTTCTTCAAATTGAAGTAGAAAAGCAGAGCTTCCCGCATATGCACAAAACTAGACATGATTACCAAAGGAAAAATGTATGTTATTGTACGAAATTGCTGACAATGTGCACCAATTAATGTTGACAGATGTCAAACTCATAAAAAAAAAGTATGGTATGGCCATGGTAGCATAATACGCTCACTCACGCCATCTATGATCAAACAGCGGATTTAAGCCTATACTCCTGGTATTTGCGCTGGCAACACTTTCAGTCATTTTGTTTAACTGAACTTCACAGCTCCGTAGAGCAACAATTTTGAACAAGAAAAAACAATGTTTATAGGGCAACACTTTTTTATTTTTTAAGTTAAATGAGAATCACCCGCTTTAGTAACTGCGGTCGGGCTTTTTAAAATTGTTTCTCTTCTGAGCTTGAACAGTTCACTGTGTCAATTTGAGATTGGAAAACTTCACTCTGGCACTACTTTCAGCCGAATTTCCGAATGAATCTCTTATGAAAATGTTCAGAGTTGCCAGCAAAGAAATATTGAATTTTTTAAATCTGTTTTTTTACCCAACTTAATTTTGATTTTGTTCATTATTATTTTCTGCTTTTCTTAAATATTGTGACTGTATTTGATATTAAACCAAAAAACGGAGTCCAATTTTCCAGTGTTTTTAAGAAAAAGAAAATGTTTCGAAGGCGGCCATGTTCGATTTTGCATAAATTTATGTGTTGTCTTTCATTCACAATAATAATATTATTCGCTGATATTGAAATTATTATTATTATTACAGAAAATTGGAAGAATAAAAAATTGCATTGCTGATAAAATTGTCAGTTAACTTTTTAAAAGGATTTTAAAGAAGAAGAAGAAATGGATACTCTCAGTGAAAATTAGAATTTTTTCATTAATAATTTTGTACTTCGTCATTTCTCCATTGCTACTTTGTATTTGGCTTGTTTACTAATTGATTAATCAAGTGCGTACTATTGGGTAATAAATAACTTGTGTGACGATAATTAATCGTTGAGGGAAAAGAAGGGATCCGCTTTTTGAGGTCGATCAATTTATAACCACTTCAAAACTAAGTAGTACATTTCAATAATAAATAAATCAACTAAAAAGTGGATCGCCTTGAATAAATCCATAATGTCACTATTGCTAACTAAATAGAAAACGTGCTCCCAAGAGATAAAGTTATCGGTGGTAAATATACTCGTTATCAGAAAAATAGCTCAAATTTTATAGTAAAATTTCTATTAAATTGAATTTGTTTTCTTCCTTTTACAAATTTTTCTAAAAGATTTACACCTAATCGGAATTTTTTAACCAAATCTCCTCCTTTTAATAAAACCTCTTCTAAAAAAAATTCTTCTCAACCAAATGTCTTCAACAACAAAAAATTCCTTTTTTGCAAGAAAATCTTTTCAATCAAATAGCTTCCAAAAAGAATTTTCTTTTTCAACAAAAAACAAGAAAAATATTTTATCAAATAGTTTACTTTACTAAACAGTTCTTCAAATAAACTACTTCCCGAAAATGCTTCCATCAAAATTCTTTATATCGAAATCATTCGCAAAAAAATTCCTTGCAACAAAAACTTCAAAAACAAATTTCTTGCCAATGAAATGTCTTCAAAAAAATTTGTCAGCGGAATTTCTGCATAAAAATGTTCCTTTCAACAAAATGTTTTCAATTAAAAAAATTCCCTTCAACGAAATATTTTCAACAAAAAAATCCCTTCAACAAAAAGAAATCCCTTCACCAAAATGTAAAATGTTTTCAACTAAAAAAATTCCCTTCAAGAAAATATTTTCAACCAAAAAAATCCCTTCAACAAAATATTTTCAACAAAAAAATTCTCTCCAACAAAATATTTTCAACAAAAAAAATTCCCTTCAACAAAATGTTTTCAACTAAAAAAATTCCCTTCAACAAAATATATTTAACAAAAAAATTCACCTCAACGAAATATTTTCAACAACAAAATCCCTTCAACAAAAAAAATTCCCTTCAACAAAATATTTTCAACAAAAAAATTCTCTTCAACAAAAAAAAACCCTTCAACTTTTATATTCCCTTCAACAAAATGTTTTCAACTAAAAAAATTCCCTTCAACAAAATATTTTCAACCAAAAAATTCTCTTCAACAAAATATTTTCAAAAAGAAAAGTCCCTTCAAGAAATTCTATTCAAATAAAAATTGCTTGTCAATGAAATCTTAACACCGAAATTTTTTGGACAAAATATCTTCCCAAAAATCCTTTTCATCGAATTAATTTCCGAAAAAAGTTATTTTCAACAAAAAACCGCCTCAGAAAAAAATGCATTCAAAAAAATTGGCCCATCAAAATTTTTTTATGCTGGTTTTTAACAAAATCTTTTTATTAAAAGATCCTCAAAAACATGTCCTAAAAATTCGTCACAAATTTCTTTCAACATCTGACATTCTCTACCAAAAATCAAAAATCTTTTAACGCTTATTATTCGGTCAACAAAATGTTTTTACCAAATCTTCTTGACTATAGAAACTCCACAATTTTACTTTGACTGCCGTAGTGCCATCTATTGCCAATTTCTATAATCTGAAATGATTTTTGATTTTTGAAAGCATTTTTTTTGTATTTGCCCGGCAGGTAAATCAGTCTTTTTGCTTTCAATAAATAAAATTTGTGCAACGAAATAACTTTAACTTTATGAATAAAATTTACAAAGAAAACTATTTTTGTGCATTAGAAACGGAGAAATTGCAGGTAGCCAAAATGGTATTTTTGGAAAGAATTTCGCAGTAGCCAGAGTAGCGCATATTGGGAGTGGGTGGGTTTAGAGTGTGGGTACACGTGTCCGTCAAATATTCTGGCAATCAAATTGAACAAGGCGAATTCAATTGAAAATGTTTTACCAGCGAAAAAAATTCCTTTTGTTTTTGTGTGTCGTTTTGAATGCATCATCAAAACTTGGCGTTGTTGTGATCAGCCACTGACGCCATCAAACCGAAAGGTGAGCCTGACACAAGTGACCTCGACTTTTATTTATTGTGCATGTGCGCATTCAAAGAACCCTTTTTGTCGGATTTGGAATTTAGTCGAGAACGAACTGTAGTGGGAATTTTCCTAGAACCGAACCTAGCGAATGCAAAGCGCTTTCGGTGCAGCGCAACTGCACACACGATAGATAATTTTTTTTTTTTTTGTTGAAATTTAAAGAAATCCACGTTTTTACACTATCTGACTTGTCTCATGTGTGATGATAACCTGTCACATAGCATCCTAACTACTTGATCATTTGACGTCTATAAAATTTCCGACGATCTTGAATAAAATAATTAGCATGTGCCGCGGTTGACGTACGATTTGTGCATTTGGATCGTGCTCGGTGGGAAAATAATAATAACTGCAACAATAGTAATAACGAGTGGACATGGAACCAGCGATGATAAGGCACGTCAACGGCTTCACGAACCAATGTGCTAATATCTGCGATTGAATTGTCACATTTTGAGTCCGGTTTTGTCGAGTATTTGTTTTTCACTTCGTCTTTTATATCATAACTACTTGAGTAGCTCGTATTCCTATTTATTTAAAAACTCTCTGATCCATTGGGGAAATATTCCACTTTAAATCAAAAGTTATACTTGAAAATGACCAGTAATTAAGATAACAAAAACGCATTTTCTATGATTTGTTTAGGTCTTGCGGAGCTGTGCCCTTTTTATTGTAGGTCATTTAGATCTCTTAGATTTCCAGGAAGATCTTGTTTAGATCTTCCAAACCATTTTTTTTTAGGTATTTTGGATCATTTTGTAGGTCTTTTAAAGCATTCAAGTTTTTTGGATGATTTTTTGTAGATTCTTCGGTCAATTTTTAGTTTTCTGGATTATTTTTTATCTCTTAAAGCCTGGTGGAGTACTTGTGGAGTCGTCTCTTACTTTCTCTAGATATTTTCTAAGTCTTCCGAAGATAATTTTTCTGATTTCCTAGACCTCTTATTGGGCTTTGTGGACCATTATTATTTTTCTAGATAATTTTAGGTCTTTTGGAACCTTTTAAGGTATTGTGCAGCCTTCGGGGGTATTGTGAAATCTCTTAGCTTTCCGGGAGTTCTTCGAAATAATTTTTTTCTTTTCTCAGGATTTTTAGGTCTCCTAGGGTTTTTAGATTTTTTTTGGGGGTTTTCTCAATATTTTTGAGGTTGTCTGGTTTTTTTTTGAGGTTTCCTAAGTCTTTTATTTACTTGGATTGCTTTTACTATGATAAATCTTATAAAAAGTGGGAATGCCTAGGAATAGGAGGGACTCTTTTAAATTTTCGGAACCGTCTCGACTATTTTTTAGGGTTTCTTAGATGTTTTGAGGCTTTATTTTAAGAACTATTTAAAATTTGTTTTATTAAATATTTTGTTCTAAAGAAAATTAAAATATTAGAAAATTAGAACACAAAAAAAAGGTTAAACAATTTTATTGTCTTACTTTTCATGAAACTATAAATTATTATAAAGAATAATTTATAGTTTCATGAAAAGTAAGATAGTAAAATTGTTTAACCTAAAACCGGTAATGGGGATTACTTTTATTTAAAAAAATGCTGATTTTTGAAAAGATTTAAAACTATTAAAAAAGTTTACTTTTATTAAAAAAAGTTTTTCAAACAAAAAATTAGATAACATTTTCCAAACAAACAACAAAAAAAACTTCAGGCTAAATTTTGTTTTTATATTTTCAACAACAAAAATTCGCTTCAACAAAAAAAATCCTTTCAATAAAATATTTTCAACAACAAAAATTCCCTTCAACAAAATATTTTCAACAAGAAAATTCCTTCAACGAAATGTTTTCAACAACAAAAATTCCCTTCAAATAAAAATTGCTTCTCCATGAAATATCTCCAAAAAAAATTGTCAGCGAGATTTTTTGCATAAAAATTCTATTCAACAAAAAAATTCCTTCAACGAAAAGTTTTCTACAACAAAAATTCCCTTCAAATAAAAATTGCTTATCAATGAAATATCTCCAAAAAAAATTGTCAGCGAAACTTTCTGCATGAAAATTCTTTTCAACAAAAAAATCCCTTAAAATAAAAATTGCTTGTCAATGAAATATCTTCAAAAACAATTTCTCAGCGAGATTTTCTGCATGAAAATTCCTTTCAACAAAAAAAAACCCTTCAACAAAAAAAATTCCCTTCGACAAAATATTTTCAACAACAAAAATTCCCTTCAACAAAATATTTTCAAAAATTCCCTTAAAGCAGTTCTCTTCAAAAAAAAAACAACAACAAAAAACAAAACAAAAAACCTAAAAAATATTCACTTGCAAAAAAATGTTTAATTCCAGCAAATAAATTGCGTACGCTTTTTTATTTGCCCAAACTTCTTCAGTAATTTTCTCTTTCGTTTCCTCTGAAAAGAATTTTTCTCTCTTTCGATTTCGCATAATTCTTAAAAACGTTTCAGTTATCAAAGTCCGAATTCCACGCGTAATGAAATATTATTTAAAAAAAATTTAAAAAAAGTCAATTATTTAGTGCAGTTTAATTTTCTACATAAAAAAATATAATAAAAAACAAAAATAAAAAGTTAGAAAAAGGAAAAAGAGAATACAAAAATTAAGTCAAGTAAATTCCATGTCTCTTTTTCGAAACGATTTCTTAGCATAATTGCCAAGGCACATACACATTTCCTCTTCTTCCTTTTAGCTTACATCGTAGTCTGCTTCCTTCTCTCTTTTTGTTTTGTTTGTGCGAACGAGCTAATGGTCACTGCTAATCATCATCATTGAAGAGTGCGAGTTTCTATGATTTTTTTTTGCTCACTTATTTATCATTCTCTTTCTCCTACTCTTTCTCTCGTCTTATCACTATTAACTATTATTAGTGATATTTCGCACGTGAATATACAGACCCGACCACACCTTTAATTATAAAAATACCAACAAAAAAAAAATATTTATTAAAAATCGCCGCCTGTTTTGTATCCATTAAATTTATTTGTTTATCTTTATTACTACCAGTGTGTATGCGGATGTGTAATAAAATTTATTTTGGGGATCACATAAAAAATTTGAAGTTGCTTGTGTCGTGTGTGTGTGCGTGATCTTCATTGTGTAAGAAATTGCGTTGTTTTGATCAGAATTTTTTACTAGGAAAAAACAATTTTCTTTCGGACTTTACACCAAATTTATTTACTCTTCAATTTTCATCTGTCTTTTTTCTTTGAAAAGATGTAAGGAGAAATGAAAGAATTTTTATGTTTTTTCATGTTGTTTTTTTAGTGGCGATTTTCTTTTCCAATTTCTTATTTTGTTCGTTCTATAATCAGTTTTCTTCTGTCTTATTAAGCCGAAAGAGAGGATGTAGTATCCATTTCGTAATTTGATAAGTACAGCTTTGTCATTTGACAGCTGTCAAACATAAATATCGTGTAAGACTGAATTTGTTTACTTTTTTAAGGCTTAGATTAAAGAATGCCTGGATAAGCCCGAATTTTCTGTCTGAATTATTACAAAAGCGGCGATAAATCGTAACGCTTGCATACATTTGTGTAGATTTTTTTTATGTAGACTGAAATCTAGTTTTCGTAATAGAAACTTTTTAAATGCATATTAACTCACTTATTCTAAACAAAAATATAATTTAAATACGACAGAAGGTATCATTTATTTTTTTCCAATCTTCTTGTATTAAATTCAATTGTATTTAAGGTTTATTATTTATTTTATAAATATATCAAGCGTCTCAATTTTGGTGAGTTGTTTTTAACACGCCCATTCTCCACAAACTGGTGGCATACCAAAATACTTGCATACTTTTGTTGACATTTAAATACTAGATTGCAAAATGTAAGTTTAAGTGCGTTTTTTTAAATTTTAAATTGTTTACAAACAATTAAGTATAAATTAATACATTTGCATAAAAAGTTTTATTCTTTATTACAGAAAATAGGAAGGAAGTTTTTATTTTAGAATACGAAGTGTTTTATTAAAAGTTATTTTGCAAGTGTGTGAGTGCATTCTTAAGCATATATTCGTGAAAAAATTTAGACTGCATTTTTTATGTAGAAGCCTATCCCAGTTCTTCTAAAATGTAAGGTTTGAGGTTTGCCATTTTGTATAAGCACCAAAAAATGCGTTAAAATAGTAAAATTCAATAAGCAGATAAGCCCACAAGTTGCCGAAGGAAATAATGAACAAGTACCTTCACCGTCAATTGAGGACGCTATGGCCGTATTTTTTTGAGCCTCTGAACTTTTAAAGATCTAAATCTGGATCTTGTGTGGTTTTAACAAAATCACATATGAAAATTACCTCAAAAAAATCGAGTCTTGCGAAAAGTGTCATGGCGGCCATTTAAATGTCATATTTTGACGCGCTTAACCGATTTGCCCTATAAATGTGTTCGTGAAGAAATGTTCATTTCGATCTGAACTTTGAAGGTGAAAACATATGAGAATGTTTTTTCAGTCGCAATAAAATAGGACAAGGGAAGCCAATCAGTATCGAAGAAACTTTCTAATGTCGCGTTCGAAACAAGCATAAAATTCTCCCGATCCCGAATGCGTATTTTTATACACACATTTATTGGTGTTTATGGTTGCATTTTATGCATTAAAAAAATTTGTTTGACATATATATTTGTTAACCGGTTAATGCTAAAGTGTTCGCCCATAAAATAAGTTTCTTGACGAGAGGGTGTATAACGGCCCAATGATGGTATACTTGCCTGGTGGCCATTTGAATGGGAGGAAAATATTTTTTCGAACAAGAACAAGAGATAATTTGCAATTTTTTTCTAATAATGTGTTTTTTTGGGGTATTTTATTGTATATAAAAATGTTAACTTGGTTTTTATTTTATTCATTTATTGGACCATTTACCACTTCTTCTTCCTTACACCCCTTTCAGAATTTGAAAAAAATTGCAGAAAAATTCCGATTCTTTTATTCTTAACTTAAATCAGGTTTACTTTTATCTATTTTTATAAATTACATACATTTAAAAAATGTTTTCTATGCAAACGATTAAAAAAACGATTTGGGAAAATATTTTTAAAAAACTTAATTATTTACATGAAAAATATTTACTTAATCGAAAATTATTATTGGGCTTTTAATGGATAAGAATGCATATGTCGAAAGCTTTTTCGTCCATTTGCAAAGCTCAACGTTACTTGTTCTTTTTTGGTTTTCTTATGTTGGTAAAAGTGTGTGGAAACAGTCCAACCACCTTCAATAAGGACAATTCCTATTACAAACTGCATCCAAAGAGTATGCATGCCAATTTGAGAATAAACTTTTCAAGGTTATTGGGGAGGAAAACAAGATAAATTTATGCACTTGGATTTTTATTCTCAACCCCATTTTCCTTCCACCAACTTACTCGATGATTTTTCCTAAAAAAAAATTACAGTTTTAAGTAAATAGACAAGTGAGCCAACTTTTACGTATTTTTTTTTGTCATTGGAGAAAAATGAGGAGGCGATAAAAAAAAATCCGGAAAAAAAATGAATAACAGCTTTTAAAGCGGAAGTGAATTCTAGAAAAATGATCTTAATTATTATAAAAGAGAGAAGGTAAAAATAAAATTGTATTACAATAAATTCTAGTGCACATAATAAATATAAATGTTAACTTGGTTTTTATTTTATTCATTTATTGGACCATTTACCACTTCTTCTTCCTTACACCCCTTTCAGAATTTGAAAAAAATTGCAGAAAAATTCCGATTCTTTTATTCTTAACTTAAATCAGGTTTACTTTTATCTATTTTTATAAATTACATACATTTAAAAAATGTTTTCTATGCAAACGATTAAAAAAACGATTTGGGAAAATATTTTTAAAAAACTTAATTATTTACATGAAAAATATTTACTTAATCGAAAATTATTATTGGGCTTTTAATGGATAAGAATGCATATGTCGAAAGCTTTTTCGTCCATTTGCAAAGCTCAACGTTACTGGTTCTTTTTTGGTTTTCTTATGTTGGTAAAAGTGTGTGGAAACAGTCCAACCACCTTCAATAAGGACAATTCCTATTACAAACTGCATCCAAAGAGTATGCATGCCAATTTGAGAATAAACTTTTCAAGGTTATTGGGGAGGAAAACAAGATAAATTTATGCACTTGGATTTTTATTCTCAACCCCATTTTCCTTCCACCAACTTACTCGATGATTTTTCCTAAAAAAAAATTACAGTTTTAAGTAAATAGACAAGTGAGCCAACTTTTACGTATTTTTTTTTTGTCATTGGAGAAAAATGAGGAGGCGATAAAAAAAAATCCGGAAAAAAAATGAATAACAGCTTTTAAAGCGGAAGTGAATTCTAGAAAAATGATCTTAATTATTATAAAAGAGAGAAGGTAAAAATAAAATTGTATTACAATAAATTCTAGTGCACATAATAAATATAAGTTGCCAGTTGGTGAGTTCTTTGGGGAGGGGGTGAGGGGGTCAAGTAAGGTAAAAATATAGATAAAAAAAACTGAAGGAAAACAGGTAGTAAATGATATTTTCTTGATAGGAGAATTTTTCAATACGATTGAATAAAAAGAATGTCAATAAAAAAATTCTTTTCGATTCCGGAATTAGTGAGAATCATCCGAATTCTATCTATGCACGGACACTCACACACACACACATCCAAAACAAAGCAATTTTATGAAAAGTTCAAGTTTATTATGTGGAGAAGAAAAAAAGCTCTACAAATAATATCACACAGGCAAAAAAAAACAAAATACAAAACGAAGAGACTGTGTGTGTTGAAACAGGTGCGCACAATATAAAAATTGGTTTGAATGGGAGATGTGAGAGAGCACTGCGCTAAAAAATTGAGGATAATACACGTATATGAAAACGAACTTAGGCAAAAAAAAGTACTACTGCCGTTTTTAAAGCTTTTATCAAAAAAGAGATAGCAGATTTAATATTGATTATCGCACTGCTGTAGGCTTTCGTAAAGTGTCTTTTATCCTTTTTATTGCTATCGACATGGTTTGTATTATGCCGAAGTTGTTTATACGATGACTGTCATCGGTGCGGTATCGTTTATACGAAGTCGTCGAAATGCACGAACAGAAAGAAAGAAAGAAAGAAAAAATTAATGCGACAACCAATAATGAGATAGATGAAAATACCTATTATTGTCCGAATAGAAGAAAGCCCAAAGTTGTGTTGGTGGTGGTGGTGATTCATTGCGCTTTGCTGCTGCTGCTGCTGCTACTGCTGCTGCTGCTGTTTTAGTATATGCGCAGCGCCAGCGACATTACAAAGAGATTGTGTTATGACAAAGTTACAGCAGCCGACGACGTCATACGCTAAAATATTCTTATAAGAGCAGCGGATTTCACTGGTAGACACTCAGTCGCCGTTGACAAGTGCCTTAAATTGAAGATTTTATTAATTGTTGATTATTATTTTGCTCCCTTTATAAAAATAAAATTGTATTCTAAAGTGGGGGAGAGATAATTTTTTAAAATCAAATAACAAAAAAAAAGGAATTGATTGATACTATTAAATATTGAAAAATAATTGAAAAAAACATAATACAAAATTGTGAAGTGTTAAAAAAAGAGGGGACAGGCAATATTGTAGAGCGAAAAGTATTAGATTCTTGCCAAAATCGGTGGCGATTTTTTTTTTTATTAAAAAAAAGAATATTAGAAAATAATTTTGCATCTGTAGTTATTTTTTATTTCATCGGCAATATAAAAATTTCAACGTACAAACTGCAGTGTAGTAGTAGTGGTGGCAAATTTGTAAAGGCAAATTGGAGTAAAACGACTGCAATAGCAATACACAATATAACATATTGAAAAAGCAGAAAGAAAAGAGAAAAACTATCTATTCGGTCGGTCAGTAGTCAGTCAGTCAGTCGATCGATCTTGTGATTTATTTTCAAATTATTTCATCAGCAAGTGTAGTGTGTGTAAGCAGGAGGAAACACTTCTCTGTCACTCATTTACTCACTCACTCACAACGGTCAGAATCATTTCAGTCTGCCGTTCAGTTCAGTTCAGTTCAGTCTTAATCGATTCTTCGTTAAGTTTAGTTAGCAAAATTTCAAATTTTAAACAAAATTATTTTCTGTTGACACTTAATAATAAAATTTTAAATAATAAAAATAAAATAATTTTAAATCTACAAACAGAGAAATAAATCTGTTAATTGATAAAGAAAATAAGATTTTTAGAAAAATATCATATTTCTTAACTTAATTGTTTTATATTAAAACTAGAAAGAAAAAAATATTATTAAAATTAATAAGTTATAGAAATTATTTAAAAAAAAATACATCATTGTGAAGGCATTCCAAAGATAAAGATTAAGTTTTATTGTAAATATATAAAAAAAAAATACATTTTAACAATTTTTCACTGTGATTATATAAGAATTCAAATTCCAAGATATTTAAGTAATTTTTAATAAAAATAAACAGAAATAATAATTTTTAAATTAACTACAAAAAAAATATTAATAAAAATAGTGGTTTTTTTATATTGTAAATTTTAATAATAATAATAATAGTTAAAGACTTAATAAAAAAAAAAAAATGGCAACAATGTCAATGCGTCAACCAGAAAGTTGGCTGTATGAAATTTGGCAAAAAGGACACGATCGTCCTTGTTATGTTATGGTGCCGAATGCAAAAGTATGTAAAAAAAATGTTTTCTCTTTTTTTGTTTTATTTATATTTTTTTTAATTAAAAAATTGGGTTTTAAATTATTTGTCTTTAAATTGACGCAGAGTGGGTGGAATTTTATATAAAAGTGTAATATTTTCATTTGTGGAAAAATTTAGAAAACGGAGAAAATTGGTTTTTTTTAAATTAATTTTTTTACGCATATATTCTCAATAGTGAAAAAATATTTTTTTTTTTTAAATAGTAAAATTTTACAAAAATACGTCTTTTCTTTTAAATAACTAACATATCTCCCATAGAAAAAAATTATTAAGCAGAATAAAAAAAAATTAAGTTTTTCTACTATGACGAAATTATTGGTAATTTTTTTCGTGACATCATCATTTTCTTATCAAGTTTTTTCTGTAAAAAAAATTTGAATATTTTTAATGAAAAAAAATGAAAATTTTCTATATAAAAACTAACCATTTTTTGTTATGAGTCACTTAATAAATTAGGGCTCTTCTCTTCCATCTAAAAAAGCCTGATTACGTTTATTTTAGATGGGAAAGAAGTAATATATTCCCAAAGAAAAATATTAGTGATTAAAAAAAAAAATAAAAAAAATTTTTTTTTTATATGTGCCCACACATATTTTTTTAATGATTTATTCGTGACGGAATTTTTTCTTTACTAATGACATCATCAAGAAATGGAGTTTTTTTATGTTATTTTGTTCTTAGTGCATATTGTGTGACATTGTTCATAGAATTGAGAGAGAGATAAAGACAAAAATCTATTTTTCCCTCTAGTTTATTTAAAAAAAATTCTAGAACATTTTCGGTTGTAATTCGGTAATTATTTGATGCAAGTTAGTTGTTAAGTGCTCTTAAGCTTAAGAATTATCTCTATAACCATAAAGACAACATTTCAAATCATGAAATTAAACTTTTTTTTGAGGCAAATTGACATCAAAATCGAATCTTAAATTTATGCGCCCTGAGAACTTAACGCACAACAAATCCAAATATTGGTCGTTTTGTGTGGCTTGTGGTTCCGTTTTTTCGTCTCTTATAATACGACAACGGTCTTCCCTTATTCATTTTCATAGAACAACGGATTAATGACACCATCATACTGATCAGACAATCACTTTTCGCGCATATAATGGAGCTTCTTCCTAGTCAGTTGTGGATTTTAAGAGCCCCCATATTAGTGAATTTTGCATATTAACTAAAATAGAGAATTTTTTTTTCTTTCGAAAAATTACAATTTTTGAACGCCATTGTTATTAAAAGAATTCATATTTTTTTAAAGTTCACATTTAACTGAGAACGAACCACACACTCCGAACGCCCTACTGTGGCGTAATAACTTCCGAAATGAATGAGGAAAAAAAACAATAAAATCGTACCGCACATTTAAAAGTGTTTGAAGAACGTTTAGGTAATAATTTTACATACATTTTTTTGGCATAGATAAGAGGCTTTGTGCAAACTGGGTGCCGCGTTTGTCGAATTCTCAGTTGAACCTGTTTTCCCTTGCAAGAAGTTGCAAGGGAAAAACAGTTTCAACTGAGAATTTAGCGCTTCCACAAGGGAAATCTCAGTGAAAATTTTGCGTCGATTTATAACTGTGGATGGGACTTGAGTCTACTAAAAGTAGACAACAGTCTTGAGTCTACTAAAAGTAGACAACAGTCAAAACAGCGAACAGTTATTGATTCCATAAATGGGTATTTCGGAGGAGTTCGACTAATCACATTATAGAAAAATGCTATAAGTAAATTATAGTGTATCAGTATCAGAAAACCCCCCAAAAAAAATGCTCTTTTTTGTATCAGGCCGAAAACTTATCAAACAACCCTCCTATCTATAAAAAAAAACGCCTAATAGAATCTTTTTTCAAAATAACAACAATGACATTTTCTTCACTCATCCGCATAGTGTTGATTTTCCTAAAAATTTATTTTCAAAAATATCTCGAAGAACTGCGAAAAAACTGCCACTGCCCATGAACTTGTACACCTGCGTAATTTTTGGCTTTGAGTGGTTTAACTTTTCGAATAAATATTCATTCAATGTCTGTCGTGTTATTTGTTGATAAGTTTAAAAGCTATAAAGTACAAAAATATCATTAAGAGCCGAAAACAAATGAAAAAACACCAACGAAAATTGTTATTAATTAAAAAAAAATTGTCAAACAATAGATCTACCTGTGCGTGTGACAGAAGACAAATAATATCTGTCCGAAAAATATTTTCTTGCAACAAAAATAACAATTTTCGTTTTGTCGTAAAATTTAATGATAATAAAAAATAAAAAAAAATTGAGAAGCAAAACCAAATGAACAACAACGCAATTTTTATTTTGGTTATCTAGCAAAACACGAGCAAACACGAACAAAAGCAAAAAAATCCCTAATCAGTGGTGAGATTAAAAATCCGAACAAGAGGCGCACACCTTGTTTTTTGTTGAAAATATTTTCGCTTTCATTTTGAGCAATTTTTATGTCAACTGTGGTGAGAAGAAAAAAACTTGAAAAAAAAATAACACAAAGAGAAAAGTCGAAATTTCTTAATACGCTATTTTCGGGAGATGACATCATCTTTGAACATGCGAGCAAACCGCGCAGATCCATCACCTCAACGCCGTCAATCCAAATAGCTCTCACCTGAAAGCAATTTTGTATAAGGAACGACAGTAGTGTCATTCCCACGAGAAGAGAGGGTCTGATTTTGTTTATTTCTTTGCCGAAGCTTTTAAATCCAATGAGTTGTAATTTTTGATTTTGTAAACACATTTTTAAGAGAATTTCCCATCAACTCTATTTATTCAAATAAATTTTCGTTAATGAAAATTTTTATTTTTCCTAATTTTTTCTTAATTTGGTTAACTGCAATTAAAAAAAAACAACTAAATTATTTTTTGAGGTCTTGCGTTTAGAATAAAAAAATGGTTTTCTTTTTGATTATTTTCCAATTTTGTTATTTTTTTTAAAAATAAAATTGACTTTTTTTTTAAATTGGTCCTCGCTCTCCCTACCAACTTTTACTTACTAGCTTTGATTAGTTAAGTTTTAGTATATTTTTTATTGAAAATTGTTCTCTTAGCCAATGATAACTAATAGTTTAATTGAAGGGAGAGTTTCTATTACATAAACTGGGGAGTTTTTACTTATTTTTAGGCTGTAATAGTATAATTTTCTAATAGGGTAGAGGGAGAAAAGTTATTTTACCGCATATTTTTTTCACCGGTTTGGGGGGCATGGGGGAGGACAGGTTTTTATAAAAAAGTTTGCATTTACCACTATTGTATTGTTTGGTAAAGGAGGATTTTTAATATTTCTAATTATTAAATAAAAAAAAAATTATCTAATTTAAAATTATTTACTTAGACAAATTTTTCTTTAAAAGAAATTAACCAAAAGAGAAATTCTCTGAAAAACATCCGCTTGAGTGAGTTTTTTTATCGCCATTTTCTTTTTCTTCAAATTTAAGAGAAAGAAATTTGTGCGTGTGTGGTTGTGTGTGGTTTTTCTCGAATAAAATACCATCGATTTTATTGTTTTTTGTCACTTGAAGTTTTTAAGTACTGATCTCGTGTTAAGAGGCAGACTATTTGTTACGTTGCGATGCCATTTTAATAAGATTAGATGCAGCAGAAAGTTTTTTTTTATCATATCCAAAAATAGAACAATTGTCTTGGCATTGATTAAAAATCGAATGAATAATCTTTTATTTGTTTGAGAATCTGTGATTGTATGACAAAATGCAAATTTTCTATTATCTTAAAAAAAAATTGACATAATAATTTAAAAAAAAAATAAAAAAAGCACATACAAATAAACAGAAATAATAACAATAATATAATTGCATAAACAATAGAGATGAACTGATAAGAGTGAATATTTAAAAAAATAATTACTTCAAAAAAAAAGTGGAATTTGATCGTTGATAAAACTTTTGTTAATACAGATTGTCATCCTTGTAGGGGAAAGGGGAGAAGGGGTGGGGGTGGTAACAGTCGAGTTAAATGTTGGATAGGTAATAAACCTCTTTTCAGTAATATTGCAGGGAAAATAAAAAAAAAATTGAAAATACTCAAAAGTGTCAAGTTGCTATTGAAAAACCTGATAAAAGCAATTAATAAAATGTTATTAAATGGTTAAGCGTTGTAGAGGGTAAAGGGAGGTAAGGAAGGTGTATGATTATCGATCGTATAATAAATGGTGTACCAATAGGAGAAAAAAAAGAAGTGTCAAAATAAAATACATTCTCTTGTGCGGAGACAGCATACGTACATTCATTGGTATATAAAGGGTTTTCGAATAAGAGTGATATGATTTATTTTTTTTTTTAAAAAAACACACTAATTGTTAAGGAAATTCAAATGTTTTTTATTAAATGTGAAGTACAATCGATACAATTAAGTTCTGAATAAAACGTCATTCAGATGGCCTACACGACTTCTTTTGCAGGAACGAATTCGATTAACCTAATTTTCGAGCACTTTTTCCACTAAATCAAGTCGTATGTCATGAATAGAACGTTCAATATTGACTTCTAAAGCTTGAAGAGAGTCTAGTTTATTGCTAAAGACCAATGACTTCAAATAACCCCACAAGAAATAGTCTAATGGTGTTAAATCAAAACTTCTTGGAGGCCATTCAATGTCGCAACTTCTTGAAATAATCGAATCTCCAAACTTTTCTCGCAATAATTCGGTTGTTGCACGTGCTGTGTGGCACGTAGCCCCGTTTTATTGGAACCAGATATTGTCAAGATCAACTTCTTCCAATTTCAGCCATAAAAAGTTAGTTATCATCGATCTATACCGCTCTCCATTGACAGTAACGGTGTTAACAGCTTCATTTCGAAAGAAGTACGGACTGATGATTCCACCAGACCAAAAACCACACCAAACTGTCAATTTAGGTGTTCATGAATAATTTGTGGATTTTCTTCGTACCAGAATCGACAGTTTTGTTTATTTACCGCACCACTCAAATGAAATTGAGCCTCATCGGAGAAGATGATTTTCTTAAAAAAATCGTTATCGTTTTCAAGTTGTTCCAAGACAAAATCAGCAAATTCACGACGTTTACGGCGGTCCAATGGTTTCAGTTCTTGAGTGATAACAATTTTATACGGATGCAATCCCAAATCCTTTCTCAAATTCCGCCAGGTTGTGGTTTGAGACAGTCCCAATTCTTGAGAACGTCTTGGAATCGGCAAATTGCGGTCTTCAGCAATACTTGCCTGAACGGCAGCAATATTTTCATTACTTCGAGCGGTTTTTTGTCTTATTGGCACTTGAACGTTTTTAACAATTCGACGAATAGCGACCACAGTTGAACGATTATTACGACCAAAAAAAGTGGCAATAGCGAACGAAAAGTTGCAATTTGAGAACGATTATTTTGTTAATAAAATTAAATAATTTGTAAACGTTGTTCTTGCGTATATCTCTCAATGATGAAATAGTAAACATTACTGAATACAATGGAGAAAAAAAATGACAGATCATGACATATTACAAATGGCCGAAACGTCACTTAGAAATCATTTCACTCTTATTCGAAAACCCTATACAAATTTAGATAATTAATGTGTGAAATAATAATGTGACATGGTCTTTAGAAGAATAAAAACAAAAATGATTGTTTTTTTTTTGTAACGATAAATTATGATAACGGCACTAAATTCTTAATCTCTTTGAGAGAGGTCAAAGTGGCGTAAGAGAAGACGAAGAGAAGTAATTAGACCTTTTGTTTTTCTCATTCAAAATTTTTTCAGTTTTGCTCTTTTTCTTGCTATCTTTGCATATAAAATTTAACCTGCGTTTTTTTTTTTTTTTAATATATAGGTTTAATAGATAATATTTGCGCGTGCTATAAAATATTATCTATTAAACCTATATATTAAAAAAATTTTTATTTTCTTTATTTTTATTGTAAGTTCTCATCAGTTTTTTTAAAATTATTTTACTGATTGAGCACGACTTTGTTTCAAAACTATTTTGTTTTGGTTTTTATCAATACTGTCAATATTTATGATTGCACCTATACTAATTAAAAAGAGAAAGAATACGAATGAGAAAGAAAAAGTGTTACTACATAATTGAACGTAAGCTGTGTTGTATTATTAGAATATGTCTGTGATGTAAGGCAATGCATGAGAGGGAAAGGGTAGGATGCATGCTAAGTTGTAGTATTACGAGACCAGTTCTTATGACATTGATTTTGTTTTTTTTTTGTTTCATCGCTGTCACAGTCAATAGAATTCTTTTCTCATCTGCCTTTGTTCTTAAATAAAAGAAATTTTCGTATTGTTTCATTCACTGAAGTTTCTTTCTTAAAATACTATTTCCTTAATTTTTTTTATGTGGTTTTACACTTTTTTTTTAATAATTTAAAGAAGCAAAATAAAAGAGGGAAACAATAAAAAGAAAGCAGAACATTATTATAAAATGATGATTTTGAACAGGTAAAAAAAAAAGAAATGATTATTCTTAGGAGGAAGTGTTTCCCAAGTTAGAATTTTTATATTACACAATTTGATGAAAGATTCTTAAAAAATTATGTGTATTGGTATTAATATCGGTTGTGGGCGGCGGCGGCCGATTGGTGGTGGTTTCTTTCCAGTAAAAAAACAAAAAAACAAAGAGCGAAGAGAGCGAGGAATAATATTAATTTTATATAAAATATATCATTACAAAATTTTTTATTCAAATTGTGCAATATTATTTTTAATTCTTTCAATTTTCTTTTATTTTTTGCTGCTAACATTTTTTAAAAAAAACTAATTTGATTTCACATGGAATTTTTTTCGTAAATTAGTTCTTCTTGTTTTAATAATATTTTTATGTCATTTTTTGGGGTGGGTTATTGGTAATAATGTTATATGTTTTTAGTTACAAAGGAGAGTGGTCAATCCCTAATAAATTGAGAAGGACAAAAAAGGGGATTTTTAACATACAAAGGCTTTTTTTCTTTCTTAAATACAGAAATGAGAAGAGAAATACCAAAGATACTATTTATAGAAAAAAACTCTTAAGAAAATAAGAAAAAAAGAACTTTAAAAAAAGTAATTTTAAACTACGGGAGTTAAAATGCTTTTGGAATTCAAAAACTTTCTATTACGAAAACTAGATGTCAGTGGGTGTTGTGTCTACATAAAAAAATCCGCACAAATGTATGCAAGAAGTGCGATTTCTTGCCGCTTTTGTAATAATTCAGGCTGAAAATTACGTTTATACATATACGAAAATCTGACGTTAGGGCCTATCCAGGTATTCTTTAATCTAAGCGTTAATCCGTTAGGCATGACATAAAAGTCCATATCAAAATTGAATGTGGTAGACTTGGTTAGACGGGGAGGGGGAGGGTAAGTTGGTTGGTTGGTTAGTTAGTCTATGTAGTGAATCATCCACCATTCATTCTGGAAATTTTACTGCTGCAATTACTATCGATTTGTTGCACAAGCAGACCACCAGCAGAGGCAGTAATTTTTCATTATGACGTCATTTTTGTTTTAGTTAAAGTCAGTCCAGTCGAACAACGTACTTTTTGGTAGACATTCCGTCGTCGTTTTTATTGGAATTATTTTCTCATAACTTTCCGTTTATTCTCTTCTTCACTGAAGATGCCAGTTAATTGTTGTTATTGACTGGGCAGTACTGACATTTTTCATACAACCTCTTAGTCTAACCTAACCTACTGACTGACTGACTGACTGAGTAATTGCAATGACATTTATTGCAGTTTTGATTGCACGAAAGGCATTAAAATGCATTTTAAAGCAATTCACTAACAAATCCAGTCAGTTTATTATCGAAAAAATATGGATTTTTTTTTAAATTTAATCTTTTTGCTATTTTATGTTCTATAAATTTCAAGGTGAAGTTTTCGATAATGTTGGATAGTGTGTGTGTGTATGTGTGTGTGGTGTGCATTTATAATAATTGATAAATAGTGAAAAAGTTCATATCAAATGCGTCACCAAAATTCATTTCGCCTCTCACCGTTTAGTAGTGATTTTTGTTGTTGTTGTTTTTTATGAAATAAATTAATTTGCTCAGTTTTTCTGGGTTAATAAAATCACTTCACATTGTAAACTAGAAAATGCGAAGGCCAGAATTATGATGACTAACCACCATCAACCCCTATTTTAATTGTACTTAGTGATTGTGAGTCACAAAGGAAGGGTTGGTTTAGAGACTAGTAGAAGTTATGCTCTTTGCTGGTTGGGAGAAATTATCTTGTAGAAAATACGTAATCGTATAATGGCTTTTCTTCAAGGAGGCTTTTCTGCTATTGTTTCTGAGGAAAATCCATCTAATATCCCCAATTTTTAATGTGAAAGTCGTCAATTGTTTAGATGGAAAGTAGCTACAGAAATCAATCCACTTGTTCCAGTTCATATTTTTATGCTTAATTCAACTCAACAACTTTTGAGAATTTTCCTAAACCTTTTCGCTTGATAAAATAATTATCTCCGCCATTTTTTCTCGAATTTTTAATTAATATTTTCTTAATTTTTGGAAATATTTTTTATTAGTTTTTTTTGATTGAATGTAAAGGAAACTTAGGTTGAATTTAAATTGTATCAATTTTATTTAGAAAATTTAATGTAATCAACAAAAAAAATTTCAAAGGTTTTAACAATAAATCGAAATTTTTCATGAAATTTTTAAAAAAATGTTCGTTCATTTTTTATTTTTGCAAATTTGATTTTTGTTCAACTTTTTTATCAACAAATTTTTGTTGTTGTTGACTCTCCTGTTGTGTATTAATAATTAGGTGGGCTTATTAAGTAAATTAAAATATTTCTATTATTATTATTATTACTATTAATTTTTGTAATTTTAAAATCGATTCGATTCTTACCTTTACGCTTTTTATATAAAATAATTATTGAATATTGTCTCCATTAGCAAATTTCTGTAATCGAAAAAATAAATATTTCACCTTTCAAAGTTTCGGTTTTTTTTTGGTTAACAAAAAATTTTCTTTGATCAACAAAAAATGCTGACGTTTGTATTAGTTAAATTTCAGAATAAATGTAATTTTTGTAATTGAAATCAATATCATTTAAACTTTGGTGTTTTAATCATTTTTGATTTTCTTTCCGATTGGATGAATGTCCTCTGACTCAATTTTCAGAATTTGTATTTTAATTTGCGAAATTTTGTTTAATTCAACTTTCAATTAACAAAAATATTGACCGTATTTTTATTGCAAAGAAAATCGCGTTGAACGTTTATTTCTCATTAATATTATTATAGTCAATATTCCAATACTTCTTTTCTCTCTAAATATTAATAATAATTTAAAAATGTATTTTTTTTTTTGTAAATTTCAGGATCTTGTCAAATCGCATTTAATGATAGCTGTCCGTGAAGAGGTTGAGGTCCTCAAGGAGAAAATCAACGAGCTAATGGATCGCATTAACCAATTGGAAGTCGAGAATACAATTTTGAAGGCGAACGCATCACCGGAAATTCTAACGCAACTCTCAGCCACAATGCAAGCAGCAACAGCAAATTTACCACGGAACACAAACACAAGCAACGGTCCAATCTCGTAAGCTTTTTAATTCAAATTGGGAAATAACCGTCAAAAAAAAAGAAAAGAAAATTAATAAAAGTCAAATGAACAAGAAAAAAATTCGCAATAAAAAAAATATGTGCGTTTTTTAGTGAGAGAGAGTTTTCTTTTTTTTTCTTTTTTTTTTTAATTAAACAAGAAATGAGAATAAAATAATTGAAAAAAAATGGAATTTTTAAATGTGGGGAATTTAAGTAAAATTTAAAAAAAAAAAAAAAACAAATACATACACACACACACACATTTGTATTTTATAGAATTTCTCTATTGAAAGGGAAAAGTTTTTAATAATAATAAAAAAAGAAGAAGAAATGAAAGAAAATCAAATTAAATACAAACATACATGCATACACAAACAAACAAATAAAATAAAATAATACAAAAAATGTTAAAAACAAATCATGCCAAAAGAGAGAAAAAATACACTAGCAAGCAAAAAATGGAAAGAAAACAAAAATAAGTGAAATAATAAAGAGCGAAAAATTAACATGCGTAAAATATTAAAAAGACAGAAATAGAAAAGAGAAAACACACAACAACAAATTATAATGAGAAGAAAATGAAAAGAGAAAATTGAATTATCGGTAGTGATTTTTTTTTCGTTCCCTCTCTCTCGGGTTTTGTAATATTAAAATTATTTTTTGTTTGTTTTTGTTTTTTGCTAGCGAAACTCGTTGAGTTTAGGCACAAATGTTCAAGAGAGAGAAAGAATAATTAGTAATAATATTTTTTTAATTCGTTTTCTTTTTTTCTATTATTAAATTTAAATAAATAATTTGGTTTTTATTTTGTCCACTTCATATTATTACTGATTTTCTTCTCGTTATTAGAGGGAGGAAAGAGGGTTTAATAATAACTCTCGAGAGCGCATTGATATAATGATGTAGATGTAGAGGGAGAGATAGAGAGATATAGAAAAGATAAAATTGCTGATCTTAAATGGTTGGTTATGAGAGAGAAGTGGGAAATAGTATTCAAAAAATAATGACAGGTAAAAATAAAATCAGAATAAAAGTATTTAAAGTAATCTCAGTCAGTGTTAGTTAAATTGTTGTTTTTTTTTTCAAAAACGAAGAAAAATTGTTGACTTAAACGTAATTAAAAGAAAAATATTTATAACTTGTTTCGATTTGATAAAATAAATAATTATAAATTTGTTTTTGTGATAATTAAAATTTTTTTTCTTAATATTTTTTTTTTAATAATAAATTGAAAATATTTTTTTAAAGTTACATTCAAGTCAATAAAAAAAAAGGAAGCTATTTAACTAAACCGACAAGAATTCTTGCATTATTTTGGGTACCCTGCATTTGCCTTATATGGTTTTCCATTTCTCTTTCACTCTCTCTCTCTCTCTCTCTCTCTCTCTCTCTCTCTCTCTCTCTCTCTCTCTCTCTCTCTCTTATTGAAAATAAATCTGTTCAAATTTAATTTTTTTAGAGAAGCAAACGAAAAAGAAAACAGTCATTTTGGTTTTAAATTTTCTAGTTTTTTCCAAAAAAAAAAAATAATAAAAGGGCAAAACTTTTTGTAAAAAATTTAATTAGAAAATTATGGTAATTAATTGTACTTTGATGGGATGTATTTATTTTTAAATTTTTATTTTCATTTTCAAATAAGCTTAGACAAATAAAATTTTTTATTTTAAAAACCAGTTCACAACAATTTTTTGAACGCTATATTATATAAGCGAGAGAAAAGAAGAGATCTAAAAACAATGTGTCTTCAAAAGTCTGTCTTTTTTTTGTTTTTTTTTTGCGAAATTACGAAAAATAAAAACGCGGGCGTTGTTATTTTTCGTAATTTCACATAAAAGGACAACAAAAATTATGGCAGACCTTTTTTTTGTTGACGGGGCAATACCAATTTAAATAAAGCGGATTGGATAATGTGTGGTGGACTGAGTTCGATTTTTCAACTTTTACAACTTTTTTTTTTTGGTTTATTTTAATTTTTTTTTAATTAAAAGAGAATTTTATAAACTAATGTAATTTTTTTACAAAAAGCAAAAATGTCCTGCTATTAATTTTTTTTTTTTGGGAATAAAAAAATTTATTTTCTTTTTATAAGTGAGAGAAAAAAACGATAACAAAAATAAATTTAGTAAAAATTACTAAAACAAAAGAGAATTTTTATTTGTTTTTCCTAAAAACATGTACGAGTATATGTACTTAAAATACATACACACACACATAGTAACCAACTAAAAATAATTTTTTTTTTAAAAACGCACATAAAAAAATGCATAATAATAAAATACAAAATAGAAAGAAGAAGAAAAATTGCGAAAAAAGAACAGTAAATAAAATAGCTATGAAAAAAAGAGAGATAGATAAAATACCGATTTGTGTTGGTATACTATAAATTGAGAAAGAAAGAAAGAAAACTAAATAGAGAGAGACGTTCTTTGAAGAGCGCGCGCAAAATAAGAAATACCATCCTTTTTGTAGCTAATGTTAATGTGTGTTTGCCTTTTTTTTTTTTTTATTAATTAAAAATTGTTTTTATTTTTCTCTTTTCATTCATATTTTATTGTTGTTTGTGTAATGTAATGAGAACTTTTTTGTGATTTTTTTTTTAATTCGATTTTTACCAATTATATAAAAAAAAAAGGCAAACATTATTTACGAAACCATTTTTAGATGCGCATTTACTTTGTGTGCATTAAAATTTAAAAAAAAATGGAGTAAAACAAAACAGTTGTTTTGTGTGCTTGTTTTGTTTGCTAGTTAGAGGAGTCGCAAAAGAGAAGTGAAGAGATGAGAAGGAGTAAAAAGAATAACGACAAACTTTGCTTGTTTAGAATTGCGCTCTGTACTCACTGAAGAAAAAAAAATGATAGAGAAAGTAGATATAGAAGAAATAAAAGAAAAAAAGGACAAAATATTTGAAAGAATTTTAATTAAATTGGTTAAATTTGGAGAAACAAGAGCTCTATTGCAGTGAAGGGCAAAAAAATAAATATTTCCTCCCATTTCTTGTGTCTGATAATTAATTTAAAAAGAATAAAAAATTTGATAATTCATTTTTGACTTTTTCTCTCTTCTCTTTTTTTTTGGTTCTTTCTTCATCGTATGAAAAGGGCATGTTAAATAGGAGAAAAGACGAAAAAAAAGAGAAGAGATACAAAAATAATAAATTTCAAGTGCTTTTTTTTTGTTATTATTAGTACAAAAAATAAATAATGTAAAAATTTTTTATTATATTTTTTTTTTTTTTTGATAAATTTAATTATGAAAATGGGAGGGGAAAAAAAACAATTAATAAAAGAGGAATATCGAAATTGATGAGAAAAATCAAAATAAAGAGAGATATTAAGGAAGGAAGGAAGAGTTTAGTGTTGAGTTTATTTTAAATAAAATGAGAGCGAACTGCCTGCCGCCTCCTCATACGCAATCACCACACTTCACTCTTCTTCTTCATAAAATTTATCAATATTAATTATTATTATTGATTTTCTATTATATTATTTTTATTAAATAGCTATTATATTAATAATTAAAAATCTTTTTTACATTTAGAATTTACTTTTACATATTATATTATAAATAAATTTACTGAAAATGGAAAAAAAATAGTAGTAAATAAAAAATAAAAGAAAATTATTAATTAATATTAATTTAAAATATATAATAGAAATATAAATGAAGATAAAATATTTAAAAAAAAAAAAAAACAATTAAAAGTTAAATTATTTATTTTAATAGAAATGATCAATTAATTAATTAATTAATATAAATAAATAAAAGAGAATAATTGTGATAATTTGCAACAAGAAAAAAAAACTAAAATTTAGTTAAAAAGAAAACGTAATTTTTTTGGTTTTTTTTAATATTATAAAAAAGTGTACATTTTTATTCTTATTATAATGAAATTGTTTTTAAATATTATTTGTTTTCATATACAATATAGAATCAAACAAAATTTATTCATGAAATAATTAATTAATTGATTAAAGGGGATATTCTTTCTAAACAATTTTCTTCTAGAAAATATTCATGCATAAAAAAATTGATTAGCAAAACTTATTTAGAATTATTAAAAATACAAAAAAAAATATTATTACAATGGTTTTCTTCTATCTAGTACTTATTATTATTAATTATTATTATTATTATTATAACTAATTCATTTTGGTTTTTTTTTAAAACAAAAACATGATAAATTAACTAAAATTTTGCAAAACAAAAAAATGCATTTATTAAAAAAGTGTTTAAGAAAAGTATAAATTTAAAATAAAAACATCAACTAAAATTTATATATAACCGCCAGTTTGATAGAAAAAAAATGAAATTAATTAAGAAAAGAATTAAAATAATCTTTAAAAAACCATAAGAAAACTTACATATAAAATTAAAGTAAAAACATATTGGAATTAGTGGAGAAAATAAAAAAAAAAGAGCAAAAAACCAATTGCATATTTATAAAGTTTTCTTTTTTCATTTTTACTATTCAAATCTTTTTTTTTAAAAAAAAAAAACAACATTCATTTTTACTTTTACATAATTTAATTTATTTTTAATTTTTTATAAAACAAGATCACAATAAATCATGGTTTTTTTTTGCCATTTGGAATATTTTATTTCGTTTCAGATTGAATTTGATAATAAAAATTAAATAAAAAATAAATTGCTAAATCCTAATTTAAATAACTCGGGAAAAAATTTATTTGAATTTGTTGTGCGTCTAATCTCTTAAGCTGATAATCATTATTTTCCTTTAAAATAATTTTATTTTTTATAATTTTTTTGTCCTTTAAAAAAATTTTATTTTTTTATAATTTTTTTTTGTTCGTAATCTTTCTTTATTTTATATAAAAAGTATTTCTTTCTTGAATATTATATTTAATAAAAAAAAAAAAAAATAATAATTATGAAAAAAAAAATTGAACAAACAATAAAAGTTTTTTTTTTTTTGAGACGCCAAAGTACCGTGTACTAAGCAAATGGAATATAAACGCTGGATAGTTGCAGGCAACAATTGAATTTAGTGTAATCAATACCTTTTCCGTTCGCACATAGGTAAAAACTGCTAAACAGCTGTGACGCGCTATAAAACGAAAAGTAACAACAACAACAACAACAAAAAAGCGTCCGATTAATAAAACTATTTTCTTATTGGTGTATATATAAGCTGACAAGTGCGAATGAGATAGTTTCTAATTTAACAATTATTAGAGAATATCTCTTTCGCGCACTGTCAGTGTTGTGTCGCTCACCAATAAGAATACATTTTTAAAAAAATAAAAAAACCAAAAAAAGAGTAAAAAACAAAAAAAAACAAAAAAAAACCAAAGACGCAACGAAAATTGTAGCAGGGATGTGATAATGTAAAATTAAAACGGAAACGTAAAAAAAATGAAATCAAATCAAATTTATGGATTAGAAAACAAAAGAAATCAATAGAGAGGAGAAGGGAGAGTGTCAGAGCCAAATGATTAAGTAATTAATAATAATTCAAATGAAGAGAACAAAGAAGATACACGAGATAAATGAAGTCAATAAGAAAATAAATGAGAAGAAAAACAGGAAGAATTCAAATAAAAATGAGATACAAAATGAAATGGTAATTAATTGCAACAAATGAAAAAAAAATACTATATAATAAAAAGGAAAAGATAGAAAGAATAGAAATGAGAAAAACTATAAGAATAGAAAGAAATAGAACAGAGAAAAAAAGGAAAGGTGGCAATTTTCGTTGCTCTTTTATTTAAAAAAAAAAACAAAAAATAAAAACGAATAAGAAAATAAAGAAAACTAAAAGAGAGAAGACAAGAAGAGAGAAAAATATAAAATTTCGTAATTATTTTTTTTTCCTGTAAATAAATTTAAAGATTTTATTTCCTTTTCTGTTTACAACAGAATATCTAATGTGCGAAGGAAAGGGATAAAAATATTGACCATGCATTATTTAATGATGAAATTAGTAGTTAGAAAGAGAGAGTTTGGGTGGGGTGGGTGAACAAATAAACAGCGGCAAGTCACAGAAAGAAAGAAAAGAAATTAAAGAGAGCCGGCAGATACAGAATACAGAGACGGACAACGGTTTATCGATTGTTGCCATTTTAGAATGCAAATTGTTTAATGGAGTTTTTCTTCTACTTCTTTTTACAAAAAGAAGAAGAAGAAAAAGGGATTGAGAATTTATTAATAAAAAAAAAAAAAAGTTTATTGTTTGTTCATAATTTTGTGTGATTTTCAGTTATTTTTTTTTTGTTTTGAAATTTCTTTCTCTTCTAAAATTAATTTATATAAAAAAAAAAATTCCTAAACAAATTAGAATTTAGCAATATATTTAAAAAAAAAAAAAAAAACATTTATGATTTTTTTAACAAAAAATAACCGAAATAAGTTATGTAAAATGGGAAAAATATCATTTTCAATTTTTGTTATTATTTACTTTTTTTCCAAATGGCATTTAAGAAAATTTATTCTATTAATTATTTTCAAATCTTGTGTTTTGCATTAAACAAGCAACAAAAAGAAAAACATAAAAATTTTAACATTTATTATGAAATAATTTTTAAATTTTCCAACAAAATTTATGAATTTTTCTATTTTTTTTTAGTTTTTGTTAATTGGATTAATTTCTTTTACTATTTTTAATTTTTATATTATTTTTTTTTTAAACTATCACCGATAAATGAGAAAGAAAACCTTTGTGAATAGTCTTGATTTTTTTGCTTTTCATTCACAAATGCGTAAAAAAAAACTTATTAAATAAGAAAAAAAATAGAAAACAGTCGTTTAAGATAAGATGTGAGTAATATTTTGTATATGCGGAAATGGAAGAGAGACAAAAAAGAAAAATACAAGTAAAAATGAATGAAACAAAAAAATGGAAAGATTGGCAAAACTAAAGCAAAAAGTAAATATCAAATGTAAAAAAAAACAAAAAAAAATTTTCTTTAATAAACGATTAAAGAATATATATACATACATATAAATAAATATATGAATGTACGTTTACTTTTCTTTATGCATGCTTATATATACAATACTACATCATATATTCTATAGATATATAGAGATAAATAAGAACAATAACAAAAAACGATAATAGAGAATATCAATTTGAATGGAAACAACAACAACAAAAACATATGAGTAACGTAACTTAAAAATGAATAGAGTAGAAGAAAAGAACTCATTAATAACAACTCCATTAATTCGCAGTGTAAGTTAGTAAACAAAAGAAAGAACAATAAATAATAAAATTGATGAAAATAGAAAGAAATAATGGAGGAGAAGTGAAAAAAACTCTTGCATTCAAAACAAATATTGTTATAATAATAATAATAATAATAATAATAATGAGAATAATGAGAATATTTTGGAAACTTCTATACAATAATTATTACCTAGTCTCCATTTATTTTATTTTTTAAATTAGGTGGGAAAAAAAATTTATTGTAATAAAAACTAACGAGAAAATTATTACAAGTTGAAATAAGAAAAAATTCGAATTAAATTAAAAGAAAAATATATAATAAAAATGTCGAAATGTGTTAGAATTTTATTAAAAATAGCAAATGAAAAAGGAAAAACCTAAACTTTTTTATGTGTAATTTACGAAATTTATTTGTAATAAAATGATTATAATAATAAAAAAAAATCAAACAATTGATATATATCTTTGTCAATTGAAAAGATAGAGATAGATATAGTACACATTTAATATACGTGCATGCATGCATACTTCGGTAATGTTGTATGAGAAGAAGAAAAAAAAATAATACACAAAATAAAATGATGGACGACGGATCAAAAACGTGTTTAGATACTATTTTAATTATTATTATTCTCCTTTTAAATTGTTATAATTACTTTACTTACATTACATATATGTATTCTATATCTACTAATAAATATTACAATAATATAATTATTATTATTATTCGTCTTCTATATTATTATAGATAAATAATAAATAAAAACTAATTAAAATAGTTGAAGAAAAAAAAATGGAGATTATTGGAAAAAAAGAAGAACGAATTGCTCGAAAAGGGACAAAAAGAAGAATATGAGAAGAAGAAATTGTAAAAATTTTAAGTAATAATTGTAATAATATATTTATTATATATACGTGTATGGAATAAAGAAGAAATTTTGATCAATCAAAATGAAGTACATAACACAAAACATAAATAAATATTCGAGCATATAAATAAATAAATAAATACCTATATATATATAAATACACATATAAATATATAATAATATAATTATAATTTATCAATAATAAATAGAGATTAATCAAATAAATATTAATAATTGCATATGGAAAATTTAATTCATATTTTAATTAATTTTCATTATATTATATATACCACATTATATAGAAGTAAAAACATATTATATATAATAATAAAAATATTGTTGAAATAAAATGAAAAAAAAAGCCAACAACAAAAAAACAAAAACCAGAATATAAGTTTATAGTAGAAGGAATGAGAAAAAGAAAGAAAACCAACAAAATAAATAATATGAAATTAAATAAATTACAATAAATAAAAATATCTAAAAAAAAAAAAAATTTGGTTATTTTATTTTCAATTCAACGGGTAAACAGAAAGCCGACATCTTTGGCAAACACTTAGAAAACACCTTTAAACCTCACGCAGATGTCCAAGACATTCTGCATGACGAACAAATATTCCGACAAATATCAACTCAGTTGCATATAAGTCCACCTCCTAAGTTTTTCACTCCTTCCGAAGTTAAATTCACAATAGAACACCTTTCCAATAAAAAAGCCACAGGATATGACCTAATAACTTCAGAAATCCTGAAGCAAATTTCCAAAAAAACCCTCGTCCTTATGACCTATATTTATAATAGTATCCTCCGCACATCATATTTTCCTTCTCTGTGGAAGTTTTCCATAATTAAGATGATCCCAAAACCCAATAAGCCCAAAAACCTTCCTACCTTATATAGACCTATAAGCCTCCTTGCCATATTATCAAAAATCCTAGAAAAATTAATCCTAAAACGCCTTTATCCCATTTTTGAAACCGATGATGTCATTCCTCAGCATCAGTTTGGATTTCGACCTGAGCATTCTACTATTTAGCAGTGTCATCGCGTAGTCGACTACATAGTGTGTTCGCTAGAGCGAAAGGAATACTGCCCAGGCGTGTTTCTTGACATTTCGCATGCTTCCGACCGTGTATGGCACCCTGGATTGCTTTGGAAGTTGCAGCGAGTCCTACCCTCGGGTTATTTCCACATCCTTAAATCTTATTTCTCAGACCGATATTTTCATGTAGCTGAAAATATTGAGTACTCTGACATTTATCCAATTTCCGCCGGTGTCCCTCAAGGAAGTATCCTAGGTCCTATCCTTAATAACATTTATACCCATGACATTCCTTGCTACAACAACATCCTAACCGCAACATATGCTGACGATACAGTCATCCTGACACATCACAAAGATCCTCCCACAGCCATTAGTATCCTACAGAACCATATCCACTCCTTAGAAACTTGGTTCAAAAGATAGAGCGTGAAGGTAAATGAGCAAAAATCTGCTCATGTAACTTTCACACTCTGCCGAGAACAAATTCCCGACATAACCATAAACGGCAGTATTATTCCACAAAAAATAGCGTACGTTACCTTGGACTTATATTCGACAAACAGTTAACCTGGAACCTTCATACGAAAACTAAAAGATGTGAACTTAACGGACGACACAAACAATTATTACGTCTCCTAGACAGTAAATCAAAACTTACAACAACAAGTAAACTATTATTATACAATACGGTTCTGAAACCAATATGGACATATGGTCTAGAACTTTGGGGTTCGACTAAGCATTCCAACTTCCTTCCAATCCAATCCCGAATCCTTCGTAAAATTGTCAATGCCCTCTTTTATGTGCGAAACACTGTTATCCACCTTGACCTAAATGTTCCATTTGTTCGTGAACTATGCATCTCCCGATTAAAAAATTCCATTCGCATCTATCCTTCCACTCTAATCCTTTAGGAAGGAAACTTTTCACTCCCACCCTTCCAGTATACACCCATCGACGTTTTTATATTCTCTTAAAAGATCTGCTTGTTACTAGCATAAGTAGTTGTAGATAACATTTAAAATAAAAAAAAAATTCAACTTTTGCTAACAATTTTATTTGTTAATAAAGGGGGGGGGGGGGTAGTGGGGGTTGTTTCCAAATAAGCAATAGTAAAATTACTATTTTTTTAATTTCTTAATAGTTTGAAATTAAATACCAGGAGTATGAGCTTTAATCCGCTGTTTGGTTATAGATGGCGTTAGTGAGCGTATTAAGCTACCATGGGCACACCATACTTTTTTTTAAGAGTTTGACATCTGTTAACATTAATCAGTGCACATTGTCAGCAATTTCGTACAACAACAAACATTTTTCCTTTGGTAATCATGTCTGTGCCAGAAAAAGAGCATATGCGGGAAGCTCTGCTTTTCTGTTTCAATTTGAAGAAATCGGCTGTCGAATCGCATCGAATGCTTATGGAGGCCTATGGTGACAGTGCTTTATCGGAAACAACGTTCCAAGATTGGTTTCGTCGGTTTAAAGGCGGCAATTTTAACTTGTGGGACAAGAAGCGTGAAAATCGGCCTAGGAAGGTTGAGGACCATCAATTGCAGGCTCTTTTGGATGAAGACGATACCCAATCGCAAAAAATACTCGCGGAGCAATTGGGTGTTACTCAACCACCCTTTCCATGCGTCTGCGTGCCATGGGGAAGATTGAAAAGATCGGAAAATGGGTGCCGCATGAATTGAACGATAGGCAGATGGAGCGACGCCAAAACACATGCCAAATCTTGCTCGTCTACATCGGATTGTGACAGGCGATGAAAAGTAGATATATTTCGAGAATCGTAAACGCAAGAAATCGTGGGTTGATTCCGGCAGAGTATCGTCTACTATGAGATGTTGAAACCTGGTGAAACTGTCAATGCCCACCGCTACCACCAACAACTGATCAAATTGCACCGTGCTCTGCGTGAAAAAAGAACGGATTATCAACAAAGACATGACAAGCTGATTTTCCTCCACGACAACGCACCATCGCACACGTCAAAAGTGGTCCGAAATTACTTAGTGACACTCAACTGGGAGGTGCTAACCCACCCCGCTTATTCACCACACCTGGTCCCTTCCGACTACCACTTGTTTTCGTCAATGGGCCACGCGCTCGGTGAGCAGCACTTCGATTCTTAAGATGAAGGCCTGATGAGGAGTTTGCCTCGAAAGAGAAAGAATTTTTTTGGGGTGGTATCCACAAATTGCCCGAGAGATGTGAAAAATGTGTAGGTAACGCGGGCAAGTACTTTGAATAAATTTGTCTTTGCTTTTTATGAAAAATACGTGTTTTTTTTAACTAAAAAACAGCGGATTTAAGCTTATACACCTGGTAAAAGGTATGAAAAGAGTTCCCTTAGAAGAAAAAGATATATTTTTATTTCATTACTGTTAGAAAAAAATATTTTTAAATTGTAAGGAAAAGTGTCAAAAATGGAGTACGTAGAAGCGCCGAAGAATAAATTGTGCAGGAAAAGGACAAGGACAACAATAATGTGTAAGTAAATATATAAATTACGGGTCAATGCAATGACGGAAGAAAGAGCAGTTGTTGTAGAAGAAGAAACTGAAGCAGTCCGGAATAGTACAAAACTGGTTCAAAGTTTGAAGTTTAGAACTTCCGGGGAGAGGTGGTGGGGGTTGCTAATAAAAGGTTATAAGATTTTTCAATTACTTTTTTTAAATAATTTTACAATTGTTTTTTTTTTAGTGTTTTACATAATTTTGTATATAAATTTTTTTTAATTAGTCGAGTTTTTTTTATAAAAGAAAACACTTTCGTTGGAAACTAAAAAAAAGATTTAAAAAAAATGATGGGGAAAGTCAAGTCTCCACTATTTATAATACATTAAAGTATTGAATTCAAAAAAGGAAAAGTATCTCCGCGGATGTGCGTTCTGTTGCAGAGGAAGGAGAGAGTTGATCGGTAATTTGCGACCAGCTGGTATGCTGCACAGATCAAAAGGATTTGAAGATTCGCTAAAACAAGTAATCGCACTATTTGGGTAAATGCGCACATGTTTTCATTTAAGCCTAGAAAAACAGAGAATTACCCAAAAATCACACAAAAAGATAAGCAATAATTCATCTAAGAAATTAATACTTTCACTCTGTTCATTTTTGTGATTGGAAAAATAATAGAAGAGAAGAAAAAAGAAAAGCAAAATCGTAAACAGGAAAATAACAAAAAAACCAAAAATGAGAATCTTTCCCAAAAAAAAAATATCTTCACAAACAACCAACCGGAGAAGTTAAACAGCTAACTTCGGATTGGATTCGCCGAAATGGACCACCACAAACTTGAAGAAAGGGTAAAAAATCCGCGAAAAAGGCTTTTATCTGAACATCAACCAGAGTAGAGAGAAAATAAAAACAAAAAACAATGGTTCTTTTCAGAACCAAAGAAAATCCTATCCATTGAGTAAAAAAAAAAACGACCGATCTTTACAATCGAAACTTTCCAAAAATTGTATTGATAAAAAAAAACTAATATTACAAAAAAAACCATCTGTACCCTAAAAAAAAACCAAAATTCTCCTACCCAAATGAAAATAAAAATTGAAAACAACATAAACTAACATCAAAACCTACTTTTGGGTTGATGCAAAAGTTATGACCGTTTTTTATGATCCTAGGTAAAAAAAATTTTTCTTCAGAAATGATGAATAGTATCTTCCTTTAAATGATTCCATTGTACAATATAAAGGATGCTTTCCCTCTACTTTCTATTCAGTTTTGGCCTGGCCAGAGTACAGTGAAGAGCCCTTGTATTTTTTCAAAATGTCGGTCGATAAAGTGCATTTAAGTCATTGTTTACTTTATGAATTCCGTAAAGACAATACCGCGAGTGTGGCAACCAAAAACATTTGGGAAGTTTATGGACCAGATGTCATCGAAGTTCGACATGTACGAAGATGGTTTACAAAATTTCGATCTGGGGATTTTTCACTAATTGATAAACCACGTACCAAGTGGCCAATGAAGTCTGATGACGACAAGTTAATAGTCATAATTGACACCAATCCACGTCTAACCACCAGGGAGATCGCGTCGATGATGGGAGTCAACCAAACAACCGTATTAAGACATTTGAAGCGCATGGGGATGGTTTCGCGGTACGACGTTTGGATACCTCATCAATTGTCGGCTGCCAATTTATTGGATCGTGTTTCAACGTGCGTTGCTTTGAGTGCGAGACAAAAACATGAACCTTTTTTGCATCGTTTGGTAACGGGAGATGAAAAATGGGTCGTGTACAATAACGTGACAAGAAATAGACATTGGGCTATCCCTGGACAAGCCCCATTAATAACTTCGAAAACCGGAATCCATAAAAAAAAAGTTTTGCTTTGTGTTTGGTGGGATTGTAAGGGTATTGTGTATTTTGAACTGGGGCTTGTCCTTCAAAAGAATAGACCAGAATTGGTAAACAGAAAAGGGGTAGTGTTTCAGCACGCCAACGCGCGACCACATGTGGCTATGATGACCCAACACAAGCTGAATGAGTTGAATTGGGATATTATCAAGCATCCACCGTATTCTCCAGATCTTGCTGCTTCCGATTTTCATTTATTCCGATCACTACAATATTTTTTAAATGATAAAAAATTTGATACAATAGAGCAGGTAAAAACATCCTTTACTACATTTTTCGCATCAAAATCTACGGAATTTTACACTAATGGTATTAATAAGTTGATAGAAAGATGGGAGAAGGTTATAAGAACGGATGGAAATTATATAATTGATTAAATAAATAATACAAATCTAAAAAAAAATGTTTAATTGTATATGTAAAAAACGGTCATAACTTTTGCATCAACCCAAAAAAATTATTTACAAAAGAAAAAAAAATATCGAAAAAATATAGTCAACGTCGAAGTCGACGTCAAAAAACGCATTCACGCCAAAGTCGAACTTTATCAAAAATTGTACAAATTTTGTAATCGCGGAAATGTATGTTAACAGGAGCCTTAGATTAAAGAATACAATATTGTGTCCGAATTATTGTGAAGGGATATTATTGTCAAAAAAATTTTATGTAGACATGACACACAATGCCATCTAGTTGTCGTAATAGAAATTTATTGAATTGCAAAAGCATAATTTATATTCATTTTAATTCACTTATTGGAAACAAAAATACAATTTGACTACAACGATAGGCAATTTTTATTTTTTGTATCAGATGTTGTAATTAATTCGTAGCGTTTTTTTGCAAATTTTCGGGGTTTATTATGACAGTATCATTACAGAAGCGTTATTCAAAGTATTGTCCTTCGTTATCCACTACTTTTTGCCATCTTTCTGGTTATGCTCGGATACCGCGTCGAAAAAATTCTTCTTCTTTAGATTCGATGAAAGAATCTATCCAATTTTTGGTCATTTCGTAGTTATCGAAGTGCTGCTCTGACAAGCCATGCGCCATGGATCGAAACAAATGATAATCAGATGGGGCAATGTCTGGTGAATATGGCAGGTGAGGGAGAACTTCCCATTTCAGCGTATTTAAATAAGTTTTCACAACTTTCGCAACATGGGGTCTTGCATTGTCGTAGAGCAAAATTACTTTGTCGTGTGGATCTTTATATTGCGGCCGCTTTTCTTATAATGCTCTGTTCAAACGCATCAATTGTCGTCTGTATACGTCCCCAGTGATGGTTTCACCCGTTTGGAGGAGCTCATAATAAATAACACCCAGCTGATCCCACCAAATACACAGTAAGATCTTTCAATGAATATTCGATCTGGGGGACGATGTCGATTCATGACCGGGCAAGCCCCACGATTTTCTGCGTTTGGGATTGTCGTAGAGTACCCACTTCTCGTCACCAGAGACGATTCGATGCAGAAATCACTTTCTTGCCTGCCGTTGGAGAAGAATCTCACAGGTGACTAAACGCCGTACGACGTCCCTTGGCTTCAACTCATGTGGAACCCACGTTCCCTGTTTTTGTACCATTCCATGGCTTTCAGGCGTTTTCCGACCGTCGAAAACTCGACTCCAAGCGATGTGGACAACTCCCGGAGTATTTGGCACGGGTCTTCATCGAGCAACGTCACCAAATCTTCATCTTCGAACTTTTTCGGCTGTCCGGGACGTTCCATGTCTTCCAAATCAAAATTTCCACTAAAATACGATAATTTTCCGCGGCACTTTTCTTCATGTTGAAAATTTTCAGACACGAACTTCGACATGTTTGACACTGCGCAACAAGTGCTACTGACACTATAACAAAATGTCATATAGTGGAAAAGTTGCGTTATGTCAGTAGCTTCTGGGAGAATATTTACTTTTGTATGTGTGACTATGGATAGTTGGCTAACGCCATCTTTTGTAAAACGCTACGAATTAATTCTAACACCTGGTACAATCTTTTGATACGAAATGGAATTCTATTTTAGGTTTATTATTTTTATTTCGTATTAAATACAAAGCGCCTCAATTTTGTAGACTTTCGGAGGGTTTTAAAACTTTAATTCTCCATGAAAGTGCTAACTTAAGAGCTATTGTTGTCATTTGTCAAGTTTTATTTTGGCACATCGGAAAGTGCAATTAAAAGTGTTGTTTTTTCACATAATAATAAGTATTTAATGGAAAAGTAAGTATTTTAATAAATAGTTATATTGTTGATAAAACTTAATACGAAGTTTTTATTTCAGAAAATTAAGTAATTTATTAGAAATTGTTAGAAATTCGACGAAATGAGGAAACCAGGGAATTTCTTTCTATCGGTAAGTTGACATCTTCATTTTTAGAAGAAAAAAATAACAAATATTTAGTTTGTGATGTGCCTAAATGGCTATTAGTGATTTATTTTATCTAAAAAGTAATGTAAAAAGTGAAAAGTTCGTCCGTAAACAATAAATGTAAACAAATTCGATGTTGACAGTTCAATGTTTACCAGAAAATAGTTCAGTGCCGGTGTATATAAAGTGTGTGTAAGAAAGTTTAACCCTTTGAAGCCGTGAAAAAAATGTAAGTGGGTTACCAGCAACTCGTGAGTTTTTAAACAAAAAATTTACAAAAAACTTAGCTTTTTTAGAAAATAAAAAAAATTTTTTTTGGAAAGGTGACAAACAAAAAAGGTTTGTTCAAAAATATGTATTTATTATACAAATTAACAATTATAATGGACAAAAATATCAAAGTTCAGCTTTTATAGGTTCTCAAAGTGTGATACTTTTCGAAGCAATCGCCTAAATGCATCCTTGTTTTCCAGGACAAGTATCACCAAATTCGCTTGTCTCTCTTCTTCCACCTTTCACTGCCCTTTTTGAGCAGACCACACAGTCCCGCTTGGAATCTTTTCTTAAAATATGTAGTTTTCCATTGAGCCTGGTCTCTGATGGAGCTGAAGTAGATGGCCTACTTTGAGGCACTTTAAATTCTCCCACTAACTGGTCGACCAATACTTTGCGAAACTTCAAATGGTTTAGTCGTTTTTCGTTTATTTTTGTTTTTATAGCTTTGTGTAGAATGTACGAATTTATGCAACAAATTTCCATTCCCCAAAAAAGTAGTTTGCGGCACCATTTCAAAGATTTTCTTAGAAAGCAATAGGATGACGCATACTGATCAGCACGATCAACTCCACCCATTGACTTTGTGTAGTCTAATACAATATTTGGTTTTTGTTTTGAAATAATACCACTACCCTTTCCGATTCTTGTGATGGTTGTGAGTCTTGCATTGGGAGATGTACTCAACATTGAAACGACTCTTTTATCCTTCCATGCAAGCAGCATTTTTTTGTTGTGCTTCTTAACAGCGACAACTTTTCTTGGTAAAAAAAAAAACCAAGAAAAGTTGTCGATGTTAACACTAGCGCTGCAGCGCCTAACGAGTGGAATTATTAGGCGTTTTCTTTTGGACCAATTTTGCTACTAGTCGGTAGCTGCGAGTAGATGACCAAAAGAAAGCCAAATTCTAAACACTAGTAGAAACATAACCTCAAAATAGTCAGCAACAATACTGAGTTGACTCACACATAAACAATAAAAACTGAGTTTATTCACACATAAACAATACTGACAAAAATATGACTCTTCAACATAACCAACGAACCCGCAAAACTATCTATTTTCACTTAAGCAACTAGAATCCACCTAACGTAAATTGTATGCGTAACTCCCAGTTCAATGTGCTCGTTTGTTCGAGGTAGAGTAGATGATGACAGCTAAAATTACCGACTAGTAGCAAAATTGGTCCAAAGGAAAACGCCTTTTATTATATGTGTCGCCTTGGCGCCGCCTAACGAGCACAAAAGGTTAAGGGACCGAATTTTTCAGTCTATTTTCCATTGCTGTTTTCATTGTGTTAAAATAAATAAAGTATATTCTTCGGTAAGCTTTTTATTTAAATAAATTTGTTTTGCTTGCTCTATTAGACCATATTATAATGCATTTACTAAATAATATTGTTTTCATTTTTTTTTTTAGAATATTACTTATTAATTATTTAAGTATATTAAATTTTTCATTTTCTATTTTTTGCATTTGTTTTATTTCAACATAAACATAATATCACATTCTCTCATTTAATTCATTTTGCATTTTTGAAATTAATTTAAATTTGTGCACATAACTTTCCAATCTATATTTTTATATACTCTTTCCCACTTTATAATTCTGTTTTGATAAATAAAATATAGTGAAATAAATAATATTTTAAAATAGAAAACTGTGTTTTATATCAAATTTCCAAAACTAATTCCATCAAACAACAAAATCCGCAATATTAAAAAATCTATTTGCTTACGCATAGATGACAACACATATCAATCAAAATGGTTTTAAACGAATCGCTTCAATCGCATACTGAAGTTTAAAATTAGCCCCCAATGATTTACGCCGTTTCTGTTGTATTGCATGTGTGTACGTTCTACGAATGTATTGCAAACAAAATTCGGACAGAATTCTTGTGAAGAGAGGCCTATCCAGGTTCTTCTATAAACTAAGTATCAGAAGAAGTAATTTTCATGGCACGTCAAATGTTGCAATTCGATGAAAAAATCCGAAAATCCAAACATTTGACGGGTTTGGAAGAAAAATCAAATTTTTTCAACGCCTAATTGCCGACTATTTATTTCTAGTTGCCCCTATATTCCAACTATGTGAACATTAATGAAATTTTTACTCAATGTTGACAATTTTTTTTAGTTAGCTCTTAAAAGAGCCGCTATTTGACGATGAATATTTGCTCAAATGCCGGTAGACTCATAAGCAAATCAAATTTTATAAATTGCACAACATAAAAATTAGTTTTTTTAAATAATTTTTAAGTGAAATTCTCATTGATTTACCGAATTCAGTACAGTTTTATCCACTCTTTAGGTTAATTTTATTTTCTAGCGCTTTTTTTTACTACGAGACCATCCAGGATCGCTTCAGTAAAAAAGATATTCCTTACAGAAGTGTTCAGGATGATTGTCAAGTCCATCATTCTTATAATACTAATCCGCTCTGGATATAATAATATTGTTTTGGGGAAAAACAAGTCCATTATCTACAGGGTGGACCATTTAAAAGTTGCATTTTAACTTTTAAATGGTCCACCCTGTAGAACCTTGAAATTTAAGAATGAAACACAACATAATTTAAATGAATGTCACGGCTGGCCTTACAGTACCCCATTCACTCGACCCAATTTTTCATTGGTACATTTTCGATTGTCTGGGCCTGTATCTCTTCAATGACAACTTTGATTTCGTGTTTCAAGGCCTCAATTGTCTCTGGATGGCTTGCGTAACTTTTATCCTTAACGGCTCCCCACAGAAAATAATCCAACGGGCTCAAATCATAGCTCCGAGGCGGCCAATTGACATCAGAATTTCGGCTGATTATTCGGTTTTCGAAAGCAGTGCCCAAAAGTTGGATTGTTACGTTGGCTGTGTGGCAAGTGGCCCCGTCCAAATGTCGTCCATGCCATTCTCTTCAACTTTTGGAAACAAAAATTCGTTGAGCATGCCACGATAGCGGTCACCATTGACCGTAACGGCGGCTCCTTCATCGTTTTCGAAGAAAAACAAGCCAATGATGCCTTTAGTCCAAAATCCACATCAAACGGTGACTAGTTGTGGATGCATCGGCTTTTCCATGGTGACGTATGGATTTTCTGAGCCCCAGATGCGACAATTTTGTTTGTTGACATACCCACCGAGGTGGAAATGGGCCTCATCCGAAAAGATGATTTTTCCGTAAAAATGCACATCTTCGGACAATTGATCTTGAGCCCATTGGGCAAACCGAAAACACATCGGCTTTAGTTGTTGGACTAATTGAAATTTGTAAGCTTTCATACCGAGGTCTTTATGCAAAATTCTCAATAGAGAAGTGCGAGAAATGTTCAATTCCTGAGAACCCTGACGAGTTGATATTGATGGATGATCACGGACATTTTCAGCAACGGCGGCAATATTCTCGGTCGTACGCACTGTATTACAGCGGGAACAAGTTGCTTTGGTAACCAACAATTTGTCCACAAGTTGGCGTGATGGCACTCGATCTTTACTCATTTTTTTTTTAATTTCTCACAGTTTGGTTTGAAGACTCACCACTTTGGAAATAAGTTCTCAATATTTCCTAGTTTTCCTCAAGCGTATGGATTACTATTTCGTAAAATTCAAACTTTCAACTAACAATCTGTCAATTCATGATGACATTTAACACTCAAGTACTTCAAATAAATAGTGGTTCAAAATTCAACCGCTAGATGGACCACTCTATACCTAAGCCCGTTGGCCATACCCTCTACTCGACAGGGTCGAGTCGGACAATGGTTTTTTAAGATTTTCCGCTTTCAAGCCACCACCTTGAGATATGTGATTTCAAGAAGTGCATGTGGTTTACTGTCCTCCCACAATTATTATTCATTTCCTTTTATGATCTACTTTTTCAAGGCTGTCCTACTCCCCTTTCGGTTTTATTTTATTTTTTCATATTTTTTATACATTTTCACTTATATCGAAAAAACCTACAAAAGTGATTTAAAAATAAAAGGAAAAAATATTAATGAAAATCCGTTCTTTTTCCACGTTTCTTCCTTGTTTCTAGTTAATTAATCTCTTCAATCAATATTTAAATTTTATGTTTAAGAGGTTCCAGTCGAATCTAATCCTTTCAACCAAAACTCTTCCGAGAAATTGTCGATGCTCCCCCTATTACGTGTGTCCTGCGCGACCTCAACGTTCCTATCGTTCGTGAATTGTCTTTAAGTGAAGCATTCAATTTGTCCAACTGATGGCAGTACACTTCAGAATTGATCGTTGTTGTTGCTCGGTAGAAGCTCAAAATAAACGATTCCTTTGAAATCACACCAAACAGATAGCATAACCTTTTTTTGATGAATATTGTGGCTTTCGAAGTGCTTTAAGCCTGTTCATCTTTTCTACTCCAGGATCTTTTGCGCTTAACATTGTTGAAGACAACCCATTTCAGTGAGAAGCAAATCACAAACGTCAATACGACGGCACAAATTTTTTTCCGTAAGAAGATGAGGAACCCATATGTCGAGCTTTGAGATAAAACCTAACTGTTTCAAATGATCATGAACGGTCGTATTCGATAAATTACTTTCTTGTATGCACCGTTTCATATTGGAATTTGTTACAATTTTAAAGGTGACTCCATAACGCCTCTCTTTCTGGTCCCTATTGCCATTTTAGAGGTATTTTCATAACGCCAGAAGTCCTGGTTCCTATCGGCAGAAAACTCGACTAAGTGATTTTCACAATCGTCTCTTGATGCCAATTTCTCATCACTAAGGAACTTTTGCAATGATAAAAAAATATGGTAATCGCTTGATACCACCAGAGCTAGACTGTAAGATGGATACATCCCAATTAAGCTGCCGGAGTTTCACTATAGGCCTGGCGTTGTCCTGAAACGCCTCTTCTGTTGGCCGCTTCTGGTCAATCGCTAGCTTCAAACAGTTCAATTGGGGGCAGTATAGGTCCGGAATTAGGTATTTGGCCGAAGATGATTCCTTTCCAGTCCCACCAAATGCACGGCAAAATCTTCCTGGCTGTTAGTCCTGGTTTGCTTCACCGTGCATACATGATCTATTTCTCATCTCCAGTCCACCATCCGTTTAAGAAATGGTTCGATTTCGTTCCATTTTAAGGCAAGGCTTCGCAAATGGAAATTCGATCCATCACACTGTTTTGTGGTAGATCTTTATCTTCTGGGCAATGCTACGACTGCTAACATGCCAGTCTACTTCGATTATATTCTGGATTTTATCGACATTTTCGACGATGGGCCTACCCGTGCGAGGTGTATCCTTAGCATCCAAAATACCAGAACTGAATTGACGAAACCAAAATTGCGCGTAATTGGCTGTGACAGTATTGGGACCAATGCACCATTCACAGTTGCATTTTCGCCTTTATTAAAGTAAAATTGTAAACTAATCCGAATTTTCTCTTTGCTAACTTCCACCTTTTACACACCATAACTCACAACTGAATCCTTAGATTAAAGAATACCGCGATTTCTTGCCACTTTAGCAATTATGCATACAGAAAATTGCATATTCGTATACGTAAACATGACGTTAGGGCCTATCCAGGCTTAGATTAAAGAATATCCAGATAGGCCCTAACGTTAGATTTTCGTATATGTACACGCAATTTTCTGTCTAAATTATTTCAAAAGCGACGAGAAATCATATTGCTTACATAATTTTGTGTAGATTTCTTTATGTAGACACGACATCCACTGACATCTAGTTTTCGTAATAGAAACTTATTGAATTCCAAATGCATTTTAATTCACTTATTCCAAAGAAACACACAATTTAAACATAACCACAAAATGCAATGGTTATTTTTCGAATGCAATTGTATTTTTGTTTTATTCGTAAATATTAAGCGCCTCAATCTTGTAGACTTTCGGAGAGTTTTAAAGCACGCCATCCTCCATGAACCTAAACCCGTTGGCCATACCCTCTACTCGACAGGATCGAGTCGGACAATATTGTTTAAGGTTTTAACCACCTTGAGATATATGATTTTAGAAAGTGCATGTGGTTTCCATGAAAGTTGTAGCAAACCTAAACGCTTGCTTGCATAATTTGGTTGACATTTAGATACTAGTATCCTGTGATTTTTTTTTTGTGACAGATAACGCGTGACACATGGCGTGCGTCAAAGTCAAAAGTGCTCAGTAAGAAACTTAGGAATTATTTCTTAGGATTATTTCTTAGGAATTTTTTTGCTTTGAAAATTCGAAAATTATATAAAATTGAAATTTTTAAGAAAGTGTGGACGATTTTATTGCTGTTTTTATTTTTGACAGATTGTGCATGACACGTGGCGTGCGTTAAAGTCAAAAATACTCAGCTTGGATTAAGGAATACCTGGACAAGCCCTAACGTCAGGTATTCGTATATGAATATGCAATATTCTGTCTGCATAATTGCTAAAGTGTCGAGAAATCGCACTTCTTGCGTACATTTGTGTGGATTTTTTCATGTGGACACGACACCCACTAACATTTAGTTTTCGTAATAGAAATTTATTGAATTCCAAATGCAATTTTTAATTCTTTTATTCCAAATGAAAATATAAAATAAACGCAACGACAGAAGACAATATTGATTTTTTTTAATGCAAATTATTCGTAAAAATCAATAAAATATTAAGCGCCTCAATTTTGTAGACTTTCGGAGTTTTAAAACACGCCATTCTCCATGAAAGTGGTAGCATACCGAAATGCTTGCTTGCATACTTTTGTTGTTTTTCAAGTTGTTAATTTTGTTACAGAATATGAAGTATTTTATAAAGACTTGCTGATTGTTCAACGGAAAAAGTTTACATTTTCATTTTTACTAGAGAAATTAATAAAAGTTTAGTTTATAATGTGCCGAAATGGTTTTTAATGATTTATTTTCATCCAAAAAAATGATTAAAAAGTGAAAAGTTCGTCATTGAATAAATGTAAACAAATGTGATGTTGACAGTTGACTGTTTACCAGAAAATAGTTCAGTGCCGGCCCGGCCGTACGTAAAGTGTGTGTGTAATAAAATTGAAGGGAACGAATTTTTTTAATAGTGCAAGAAATATTTTAATTTCTGTTAATTTTTAATTGAAAAACTAAATGTAACGATCGTCTGTTCATCGTATTATATATTTTTATATCCTCTTCCACTTTATAATTTTGTTTTAATAAATAACCAAATTTCCAAAACTAATTCCAAATTTCCAAAACTAATTCCTCCATCAAACAACAAAAATCCGCAATTTAAAAACAATCTATTTGTTTACGCACATATGAAAATGGTTTCAACCGAACCGCTTCAATTGCATACGCGTATACTGAAGTTTAAATTGGCTCCCACTGATTTTCTGTGACTTTCAATGGTGTTTCTGTGACTTTCAACGGTGTTTGCCTACAAAATTTTTATCGTCATTTTTAAAATTTGGCTCATTCCATTTAAAGTTTGAAAAACAATTTAAAATGAAGAAAAAAAAATATGGACCCATTCGAAGTTTTTGTATCTTTTTTTGTTTGTCCTAAACGATTTTTTTTAAATCTTTAAAATGTCCAATCTTTTTTATTATCTAAGAAATTTCTTTTTTTTGTAGTTTAAAATTACTTTTTTTTCTTATTTCCCTACGATTTTTAGGTATTCTTTTTTTTAAATAAATAGTCCCTTTAGTAGTTTTTAAGTTTCTCTTTACTGAATCGACAATTAAAAAACTGCAAAAGAATTTTTTCTGTACGGATTGTCACTTTTGACAAGAGACAATTTGAACTTGTTTGGTCAACACTTTACGAGATATTATCTGTATTCCAATGAACCAATTTTGCTACACACAAGTTCTTCTAGTTACTCGCAGCTACTCTTGCTCGTGTCGATTTTTCTATTGTTAAAAAGTTATTTGAAGAAAAAAACTAATTTACAATAAAAAAATCTTATTAAAAATTTTTTTTTTTAATATTAATTGTTTTTTTTAAATGTCTAATAAAAAAAAATTGTCAACTAATTTAACACTGATCAATACAAAAAACAATTCAGCACACCGAATATATGCGCATATTTTACGATAAAAGCAGAACTGGACTGTGAATTTTCTGAATGACAACAGAAAATTACCGTAACTAACCGTAGGGCAATAAAAAACAGAACAGAAAATAAAATGCATGCAAAATTGTTGTTCTACTCTAGGTAATTTTGTCTATCTTCCCCTATATTACTTCGGCTAAAAGTCGTCAATATTTTTTTTCGAAGTTGTTAATATTTTCGATCGTATTTATTTTGTTAGTATTAAAAATTTATCGGATATCACAGGGAACAAATAAAATTTATTTTTTGTTAAGTTCTCAAACCCAACAGAAAAATTGCACATGCACAATCTTACAGTCGGGAAAAAAAAATTTTAATTAATTCAGAGAGGAAAAAAAATCACAATTTTTAGATATCACAAAAAAAACAAGCAAAAAACACTTCCACGTCCTTTTTATTTATCAATTGATGTTTTCGTTAGCGTCCAATTTAAGAAATCAACTCTCTTCGCAGCTTCATATTCTTGTATTAGACAATCAAGAGCATCTCTTGAATCTGTAAATTCGGATAAGTCATCTTTGAAAATATCTTCCCGTTTATATTGTTCTAGAAATGCTTTTCGATTTTTCAATTTGTCATATTGATTCAGAGTTTGTTGGAGCAGAGTAGCAACGCTCGTATTATTTGATAGTATTAGCCCCGAAACAAGATGAGCATTTTTCATATAAGGACTATTCGGTGCCAAGGCCACGTGTATACTAGCCGGTCCCCATGGGATAAATTGTTGGGATTTCTTTTCTCTCACTGTACAAAGAGCTTTTTCGACTTGTCGAGGATCAGATTCACCCTAAAAGAAAATAACATTACATCCATCAAACATCTCTAAAAAATAAAAACCTGAATTATATTCAATATGGAAATATAACAATGATTTGAGAAGTTCTTCGTTGGTATTGATACCATCATATTTTTGGGTTGTAGAAGACGCTGCATTATGTCCATAACTGTATTCTTCCGACCGCTTAAATTTGCCTGCAATAATCACAAAACAATTAAAATCAGTCTTTTTAAAAGAATATTATTCAAAAGTGCCTACCTCATCGTCTAGAATCACTGGTGCATAGCCAGTCATGATAAAGTGTAGATTTGGCGTTGGAATAAGTGGTGTAAGAATCTCAAGCAAATGATTGTACAAATACGATGGATACCTTAACGTTGATGTGCTCCTTGCCATCACAGTCGAAACCAACTTATTTATTTGAGAAAAAGCCGGATTTTTAATATGCAAACAGTCAGAAGCTATCCGATCGAGAGCTGTATTATCCAATACAACAACACAATCAGCAAAATCAGTTAAACGTCTTAACGTTAATAAAGAATTGTACGGTTGGACCACAACATCGCTGATTTCATTTTGATTTGGAAATACGCTGAATGTCTGAATAACCTTCTTTGGAAATTTATCATATAAAGATTCCATTATAAACGAGCCCATACCGGAACCAGTGCCTCCCGCTACCGAATGACACAATGAAAACCCTTCCAGATTATCACAACCTTCTACTTCACGTTCAATTATATCAAATATACTCTCTTGAAGCTTCTCTCCTTGACTGTAACCACTTGCCCAGTTATTACCAGCACCTCCACCTTGTTTTGATAATAAAATATTCTCCGTATTATAAAGCTAGAAAATAAAATATTGGTTTTATCAAAATTTCAAATTAATCAAAAGTACTTTTTTATAGTCAGTTGTCATGATGGAATTTATAACACGAGGCTCCAAATCGATTAGAATTGCTCTAGGCACATAATTATCCCCATCGTCCTAAACATTCAACAAATTTTTATTACTTTTTATGTTTTTTTTTCTCCTTTTTTCTTGAAAAATATTTATTAATATTATAATACCTGATAAAAGTATACATCTTTACGATCGCAGTAGCTTCCATTGTTGGTATCTTCTACTGCTCCGCACGGTGTTATGCCATGCTCGGTGCATAATTTCTTCCAGAACTCAAATCCAACTGCAAAAATATGTGCAAACAAAAACTGTTACGATAAACAATAATTTTTATTATTTAAATTCTAACTTTGATTTCCACATTGACCTAATTGAAGAGTTATTATTTCATTTGGCATTTTCGTTTTCTAAATAAAACGATTTGTTCATTAATGCAAAAGGGGCATTTAATAAAGAAATGGAATCAAAATTATTTGTGGCAAGCAAAGCCTACTCTCTGAACAAAAAAGAATGATATTCAAGTATCCAAGTGGCCCGGAGGACACTATTTTTGTCGGTGTGTTCACCTAACTTTTAAACCGAGGAAAATTTTCATTTAATCATATTAAATTGTTAATAATATATTTTTATTATTTAGGCTTTAAATAAAACTATAGGGTTTTTCAAAAGTAGTGATATGATTTCTTTAAAAAAAAACACACTAATTGTTAAGGAAATTAAAATGTTTCTTATTTAGTGTGAAGTACAATCGATACAATTAAGTTCTGAATAAAACGTCATTCAAATGGCCTCCACGACTTCTTTTGCAGGAACGAATTCGATGAACCCAATTTTCGAGCACTTTTTCCACTAAATCAAGTCGTATGTCATGAATAGAACGTTCAATTTTGACTTCTAAAGCTTGAAGATAGTCTGGTTTTTGCTAAAGACAAATGACTTCAAATAACTCCACAAAAAATAGTCTAATGGTGTTAAATCACAACTTCTTGGAGGCCATTCAAAGTCACAATTTCTTGAAATAATCGAATCTTCAAACTTTTCTCGCAATAATTCGGTTGTTGCACGTGCTGTGTGGCACGTAGCCCCGTCTTGTTGGAACCAGATGATGTCAAGATCAACTTCTTCCAATTTGGCCATAAAAAATTAGTTATCATCGATCTATACCGCTCTCCATTGACAGTAACGGTATTACCAGCTTCATTTCGAAAGAAGTACGGACCTAAGATTCCACCAGACCAAAAACCACACCAAACTGTCAATTTAGGTGAATGTAATGGGTGTTCATGAATAATTTGTGGATTTTCTTCGCACCAAAATCGACAGTTTTGTATATTTACCGCATCACTTCGATGAAAGTGAGCCTCATCGGAGAAGATGATTTTCTTAAATTGGAGAACGATTATTTTGATAATAAAATTGAATAATTTATAAACGTTGTTCTTGCGTATATCTCTCCATGATGAAATTGTAAACATTACTGAATACAATGAAAAAAAAAACAGATCATGATATATTAGAAATGGCCGAAACGTCACTTAGAAATCATATCACTCTTATTGGAAAACCCTATACTTAATATGATATATATAATGAGAATAAAATGTTAGCCTAATAAAATATTATGATTTTATCTATTTTATTAAAAATATATAAAAATTAAAATTGATTATTTATAATTAGAATGGCTTATGGGAAAATGTATTTAAGAAAAGTCTACTCCGCCCTTGAGTAGATGTACAGTATTCGCGACATCTACTCATCTCGCGACAATTAACAGCATCAATATCCACCAGATGCACGGAATGGGGACATAGTGAGAATTTCCTCGCTACATAATGGCGGACCATTGCCAAACTGATTTACTCGACAACCAATCCAAAATTCTGGGCAAGAAAATGTCTCAGAATTCAAATTGGTTATACCGCTATCACCCATGGACTTCTTTTTCGGTAATCGTTCACATCCTATACGCCATATTTTTAATATTAAAATCATCATATATGTGATCCTCACTGTCGTGTTGCTTCGATATTAACCCCCTGGCAGAGGTCTTTGGGACCTTTCTCTCAAACAAACAAACCAGAAAAGCCAATAATAGCCTAAAAATATCATGTCCTAATGGGAATTGAATCTCTAATGAAATCGTACAGAAAGCAGCATTTATTTCGATTAAAATATTGTAGTACAATAAATTTTTGATATAAATAAATAATTCAAGACCTTTAATTTAATTTACTATTAATAGCAATTACGTTAACAAATACAGATACTAAAAACAAGACGTTACATTTTAAATGAAAAGCCTAAGAAAAAAGAATATTTTTTTTTTTTAATGTTGGAATATTGTAAATGTTCAAATGTCAAATTCGTATGACGAACGATATCTGAACAGTTGGTACTATGGCGGGAAAAGTTCCTACATAAGACAGCCGGTAAAGCAGTTTATGATGAAAATTTGAATAGTTTGATTTATTTCGGCATTGACATTTTAAGAAAAGTTCTAGTGAAAATTGTGCAAATCGAAAGAAATTACTTTTAGTGGTATTGTCATAAATGGTCGATGAACAAATGCTGACAACAATGAATCGAGCACACACGATAAGTCAAATGGATTACTTGGAAATTGCTGGTAATATGCTCGAGAGGCACGACACTTATGATTCTTCAGCACCCAACCTTTTGGAGGTACATAATAACAGTGAATTTATATTTTTCTTGTCGAATAATAGCCAATTGTTAAAGTTGGCGAAAGGGGATCTATTTTTCAATGAATATCTTTTACTTTAAATATAAGACATAATAATCTTAACCTTAAACCTGCCGAGTATATTATTGTGTATTTGGTTTTTTCGTGTTCAAGTTTTCCGGTAATTTATGTTTATTATTTTAGGCCACTGGATTCACACAGAACTTTATGGCTACGGCAAGTGGACTGTACGATTACGACTACAAATCAATTTTAAGTCGGCCGCTTGAACAAAAAGACTTAAATCAATTATTGACTGTAAATAAAGTACCTATCCCGCCAGAAGTACTCGAACACTTTAAGCGTATGTTATTCCATGGTTGCAATAAATATTTGACTTTTATTTATCCGAAAATAAATTGGTTTATCTAAAATGTGGTCCATTTTTACAGATATTAAATGTCACTGTATGATGGGTCTGTTTCCAGAGATTGGTAGGGCTTGGCTAACAATCGATTCGGATATTTATGTAAATACAAAACTTATAGTTTTTTTTTCTTCTGATCAAAGTATAATTACAACTTAAAAACAGATCTGGACCTATGAACAGACTAGAGATGTAGCGTACTTTGATGGATTAAATCATTTAATAATAAGTGTTGGGCTAGTGCCACCAAAGCCAGGAGTCTTTGTGTCAGATGTGAAGTATCTTTTAATATTGACTACACCAGTGGAAATTGTTGTACTTGGTATAGTAGTTGCTGCTTAATCATTTTCAGTTTGAATTTTATCTTAAAAGCAATATTTCTTCTTTATTATTTATGTACAATATTTGTAGGCGTAACGTTTGCGGACACTACTAAGACAATTTCGTCGCCAAATAAATCGATGCAAAACGTTACCACGTATGAGGAGATGCAGCTTATGAATAAGCCGATATTTATTTTAAATACAGAAGGTGTTTCAATTAGCACTATTGAAAGCAGTACGGATGGTCGAATATTCCTCGGTGGACGTGATGGTAACTTGTATGAACTCTTCTATCAGGCTGAATCCAGTTGGTTTGGTAAACGATGCAAGAAAATCAACCATTCGAAGGGAATCATGTCAAATATGATTCCGAGTATTTTTAAAATATTTTCGGTAATTTTTAATTTTGCAAAGCAGATTTTCAAAGCAAACTAAAAACATTGTTGTTTTTTTTCTGTGTTATTAGGAAGTAGATCCGATAGAGAAAATTGCCATAGATAATAGTAGACAACTTTTATACATTTTGACTGAAAAAGGTTCCATTGAAGCCTGGGATATGGGCGAGGACTACAATACAATCAGACGAATATCGAAAATTTCCCAAAATGATATGGTTAATAATGCTGCCAACATATTAAGGTGAAATTTTATAAATAGAAAAAAAAATTCAATATTTGTTAACAAAACATTTGAACGAGTATAAAGTGATTAATTAGTGATTGTCGAAAATAAGTAAATTAAATTGAGATTGGTTTTTTTTTCTATAGAACTGTCGATTCTTCTATTTTTAAGCCAATCAAAGCAATTTGCCCATTATCCGAAAAAGACTGCCACAATGTACACTTATTGGCAATATCCGAATCCGGTGTACGATTCTATTTTTCTGTTAATTTACAACAAGGTTATTCGCACCATCAACAACAACCAGAAGCTATACAAACATCAGGGCAATCGCCGCAAGTTGTAAAAAGCCAGCAATTGTACGAAGCGGCAAGGCCGCACAATCTTTATTTAATGCACATACGATTGCCACCTGGTTATGCACAGAATAATCACGAATCTCGACCAAAACATATACATTCAGCGTTCTATAGCGGCGGTAAGATATGATTTGTTAGATGATCTTAAAAAGAATCTAATCTCAATGGTGTTAATGTGAAAATTGGAATTTTAAAATTTCAGGCAGTTTATTAATGGTATCAACACCCCAACAGCAACATGATATGTTATGGTCAATCACATCGGAACCATTTCGCTTTCGGCCCTGGTTAGTAGAATCGACAGAAACACTTTCACTAGACGGTATGGTTTGGGGATTAGCAGAAGCCGGTATTAAAAATAAAACTAAAAGCCAACTCGGTAATGCGCACAAACAAACCAAAGTTGTACTATTGACTAACCAAGGCACACATACTGTGGCATTACTGAGACCAGTGGACATATTGCAACAATTGTTGGTGGCTTGTCATGGTCCACAACATGAGGCAGTCAAATATTACTTCCAGATGCAATCGGAACATGAAGCTTGCGCAACAGCATTACTGCTGGCATGTATGGATGCCTATCGTGGCACTGATATCGCCATGTGGGCTGCGCAAGCTTTCGTTCTGTATGGAGGCGAACCCTACATTGGCGGTGGATATCTTGTTAATCAAGTTGGAGTGGGCCAGCGTAATATTATGCCGCAATCACCTGATCGAAACTCGCCTAGAGTCTTTATGTCTACACCGTATGGCGGTCGTGCAGCATCCAGTGTTCAGCATAATCTAATGCAACAAACCCAGTACCCACCAAGTCCAAGTAAATTACACAATTTCAATCATCCTTTTTAAACGAATAATCAATGTTCTTAAACCACTCTACAGTAAGCAATCAAACCTTCCAACAATATCCAGTTGATGTAAACAGTGTCAACTATTCGGCAAAACATGCTGGACTCTATCTTCATGTGTTGAGACTACTTCGTCCGATTTGGAAAATGCGCTGCGTTGATGTGAATATGTGCTCGACTATAACCCAGGCAGATTGTACTGAATTATTGCAAAATCTGTACGCGACAAAAGCATTCCTAGAGGCAAATTCTGTCAACGAACTGGCTGGTAGTGAAATCGTTTCCATTTTGTCTTAACAATAATTAACATTTAATAATTAAAATACATCTACTATCTTATAGGATCGACTAGATTATCAGCTACAGGGCAAAATTCATTGACAAATGGCTTTAGACATCTCACACACAACATTAGCATAAATGAACAACAGCAAACCTCATTGGAACAGGCGCAAACTGAAGAAAATCGGTCTTTAATTGCTTTGAACCATTTCTTAAGTAAGTGTTTTATATATAAGCTGAGCTGTGTACTATTATAATTAATAATTATTTTTATAATAAAACAATAGAGCACGTTTGTGAAGTACTGGCTTTGTGGAAGATTTTGTGCGAACATCAGTTCAGTAAATTAATGACACAACTGCCAATGGAACAAACACAAATGCTGATGAACTATACTTTCCGAGATTTAATTCTGGTGCGAGTAGAAATTTGTGCTCATTTTATTGTTGCACTTATAAATTCTTATCTGAATGATAATGCCAGTGTAAGTTTTATTTCGGAGAAGCTAAGAGAACTATGCCCGAACCTTTATAGACATGAGGATGCAGTTTCACACAAGGTATTATTTTTAATAATAAACTTTTGTTATTATTAACCTTGTTGATTTATTAACTTAATATTGTAGGCTACGAAAATTTTAATGGACTCAAAGAATTGTACATCTGTTGAAGAAAAAGAGGAGAAATTGCGTACTGCTCTGGAATTATGCAAAGATGCTGCACCAAATCTTCCCTTGACTACAATATGCCAACAGTTTACATTGGCTGGCTTTTATCAAGGTGTCATTGACTTAGCAGCAAGATGTGCAGCTAAAGTTGATCCCAAAGAGGCAGCCTTGCATTTTTACAGAAATAATGAACCGATCGAAGATCAAGAAGGAAATTATGCTTACACGGCCAGGTAAATTCCAAAATGTACAATAAAATGACACTAATTGATAAAAAAATTATCGAAAAATTCAGAAACGCATGTTATAGTGAAGTTGAGCAAATGCTTGACATGGTTTATCAGAATATCTTGAATGCAAATTCAAACGTTGAATTCGGACCACATTCTCCGCAAAGTGCAGCGAAGAACGTGAGCAACGAAATCATGAAGATTGTGTCAATTGCTATTCAAGTATCAGATCCGCTGCTGCATGTTGTCGTTTATGAGTGGTTACGTGCACACAATCTACTGTCGGAACTTTTGTCCTTAACAGAACCGTCACTGGGAGAATTCTTTAAGCGATCAATCGATAAGAATCCTGATGACTTGCAGCTTGCCGATTTGCATTGGAAATATTACGAACGTAACGGTCAACATTCAGCTGCGGCGAAAATTCTTGATAATTTAGCATCCAAAGAATCGATCTCCATTTCTCTTATGCTGAGGATCGAATATCTTGCGCGAGCGGTCATGTGTATGCGCAACGATAACTCGGGATATTCAACACAAAATGGAGTGTTGTTAAAAGACTTGGAAGATAAGGTTTGTAATTTTTCTTCTTCTTTTTTTTAATACAAATTCTGTTTTAATATTACAATAACAAACTTTCTATTTCGCATTCAGTTGGATATCGCCAGAGTGCAAAAAATGGTCCTAGATTCAATATCATCAACAGAGGACAGCCACAATATCAAAGAGAAACTCAATGAAAAACTCTACGATATGACGGAACTTTATTTGAACTTCGCCGAACCGTACGAATTATGGGAATGCAAACTGACTATACTGAATTGTGTCCACCACAATGATCCAATTCTAATTCAGTCAGTTTGGACGGAAATACTGAATAAGGCAGTTGGTGTACCTGGAACTGCACAACAAAAGTACAAAAGTCTAATTTCAAAAGTCCAATCACTTGTTAAGGAATTTGGCGATTCTGGCCATTGCTTCCCTCTGGCATTCTTAGTGCGTGAACTTGAACTGAAATGCTGTCATCTAAAGCCGGGGCAATTAACGGTCCCCGAAGCTTTACTAGAAATGAATCTTGATGCTGAACTACTGATCGATACCTACGCAAGGTATACTTGGAAAATTTCCATACTATCCCGAAACTCATTAATATTAATTGAAATTGTTTCTTTTTGACTATATCAGAATGATGTCAATGAACGAACGTTGTTGGGCGAACGAAGGAAACGAATGGCATTTGATTCAAGCATCATCAAGTCTTATCAACAGAGTCATCGACAACGCTAACCAAATTCCTAATCGCAACAAGTATAATCAAATTGAATCATTTTAAAGTTAAATAGTAATTTTTATTTCTTTTTCGAAATTTTTCCAAATAATAGAAGAAGAATTGTAACAAAAGCCCAGGATTTAATATCGTCCTGCTTGCATCTAGTATACGCTAAAAGTTCCACAGATGATCTTATACGAATACTTAAGGAAATTCAAATAAAATTACAGCGAATCTTATGAAAATAATAGCAAATACGGTGACTGTTTCGAAACTGGAAGGATAATTAAGTAAATTCAATGCGAGAAAATTATGGTTATTGCCATTTCATTATTAGGTTGAAATTTTTATAAGTTTTCAATTGAAATAAAAATTATGATAATAAAATTTGTTTGTATTTAATCTTAATATCCCAAATAGTTTGGATCTTAAAATCATCCAACAAAAAAAACGCGCAGTTTAATTCCTTTTTTTTTTTTTTTTTTTAAGATTTGTTTTAAGGAAATAATTTTATAATTACTACCAACCCAATAAAAATTTCAATTTTTGCAAAATAATTACGTGCGCTAATATTTACAATCCGCTCTCAATTTTAATTAGGGAAAATTCGTGAATTAAATTGGCTTCTTCAATTCAGTCTCATCGAAGACTCCTCATTGGAAATTTGATTTTACATCGAAATTTATTATTTGCTAACATAACTATTTGTTAAAATTTTCATAACGTTCGATATCCCAATTGAAAATTCAGTCTGTGTACTCTTAGCCCCTTTCAGCGCTTAAATGAATCTAAACTCGAAATTTTAATTGTTTAGATAAATTTTCCCGAAACCTTTTGGATTTATACAACTAAGTATGGTTTATTATATTAGAAAATAAAAATTTTATAATCGCTTTGATTTGGCGAAAACGCAAAGAAATGATTTATGTCCTTTTACTTGGAAGAATATTTTTGCCTTTTTTTGGAGGTTAAATAAACCCTCGCAAAAATTGTTTAATTTTTTCCCGCTTAATCAGTTAAAGAAGTTTTTGGAAAAATTTGCCCAAGTGGACTTCTTCTTTTGTCGCGCAGGCTGTATAAGGAGGAGCCCATTTCGTAAACGAGCAAAAGGCAATTGCGGTGGTGATGCAAAAGTGCACATTGAAAATGTTTGTAACGCCAAAGCAAAACGCCAAAAACACCAAAAACACTAAAAAAACCAAAAACACTAAAAAACACCAAAAAAACACAAAAAAATACCAAAAACACTAAAAAACATCAAAAAAACACCCAAAAACGTCAAAAAACACTAAAAAAAAACCAAAAACACTAAAAAAAACCCAAAAACATCAAAAAAACCAAAAAAACACAAAAAACACCAAAACCGGCAAAACACTAAAAAACACTAAAAAACACCAAAAACGCCAATAACGCCAAAAAACAACAAAAAACATTAAAAAACACCAAAAACACCAAAAACACTAAAAAACACTAAAAAAAACAAAAAAAATACCAAAAACAAAAAAAATACCAAAAACACTAAGAAAACATCAAAAAAACACCAAAAAATCACAAAAAAACACTAAAAAACACCAAACCGCCAAAAACACGAAAAAACACGAAAAAACACCAAAAAATCACAAAAAACACTAAAAAACACCAAACCGCCAAAAACACGAAAAAACATCAAAAAAACCAAAAACACTAAAAAACACCAAAACCGCCAAAAACACTAAAAAACACGAAAAAACACCAAAACCGCCAAAACACTAAAAAAACACCAAAAACGCCAACAACGCCACAAAACACTTAAAAAACCAAAAACACTAAAAAACAACAAAACTGCCAAAAAAACCAACAACACTGAAAAACACAAAAAAACAATAAAAAACACAAAAAACACAAAACACTAAAAAATACCAAAAACGCCCAAAAACGTCAAAAACGTCAAAAAACACCAAACAACACCAAAAACACTAAAAAAAACACCAAAAAACGCCAAAAAACGCCAAAAACACTAAAAAACACCAAAAAACACCAAAAACACTAAAAAAAACACTAAAAACACTAAAAAAAACACTAAAAAACCCAAAAACACTAAAAAAACCCAAAAACACCAAAAAACATCAAAAAAACCAAAAACACTAAAAAACACCAAAACCGCCAAAAACACGAAAAAACACGAAAAAACGCCAAAAACGCCAAAAAACAAAAAAACACTAAAAACGCCAAAACACTAAAAAAACACCAAAAACGCCCAAAAACGCCAAAAAACACTTAAAACAACCAAAAACACTAAAAAACACCAAAACTGCCAAAAAAACCAAAAACACTGAAAAACACTAAAAAAAACACTAAAAAACACCAAAACTGCCAAAAAAACCAAAAACACTAAAAAACACCAAAACTGCCAAAAAAACCAAAAACACTAAAAATCACAAAAAACACTAAAAAGCACCAAAACCGCCAAAACACCAAAAACGCCCAAAAACGCCAAAAACGTCAACAAACACTAAAAAACCCAAAAACGCCAAAAAACACCAAAAACACTAAAAAAAACACCAAAAAAACACGAAAAAACACGATAAAAAAGTCAAAAAAACCAGAAACACTAAAAAACACCAAAACCGCCAAAAACACGAAAAAAACACGAAAAAACGCCAAAAACGCCAAAAACGCCAAAAAACACAAAAAAACACCAAAAACGCCAAAAAACACTTAAAAAACCAAAAACACCAAAACTGCCAAAAAAACCAAAAACACACAAAAACACTAAAAAACACAAAAGCACCAAAATCGCCAAAACACTAAAAAATACCAAAAACGCCCAAAAACGCCAATAACGCCAAAAAAAACCCAAAAACACCAAAAACACTAAAAAAACACAAAAAAAACGCCAAAATACGCCAAAAAACACCAAAAACACTAAAAAACACAAAAAAACACTAAAAAAACATCAAAAAACACTAAAAAAACACCAAAAAACACCAAAAAATGCCAAAAAACGCCAAAAACAACAAAAACACTAAAAAAAACCAAAAACACTAAAAAACACAAAAAAAACAACAAAAATACCAAAAACACCAAAAAAACACCAAAAAACACCAAAAACACTAAAAATCACAAAAAACACTAAAAAAACACCAAAACCGCCAAAACACTAAAAAACACCAAAACGCCCAAAAACGCCAAAAACGCCAAAAAACGTCAACAAACACTAAAAAACCCAAAAACACTAAAAAACTCAAAAACACGAAAAAACACGAAAAAACACCAAAACCGCCAAAACCGCCAAAACACTAAAAAAACACCAAAGACAAAAAAACCAAAAACACTGAAAAACACAAAAAAACACTAAAAAACAATAAAAAACACCAAAACCGCCAAAACACTAAAAAATACCAAAAACGCCCAAAAACGTCCAAAACGTCAAAAAACACAAAAAAACCCAAAAAATGCCAAAAACGCCAAAAAACGCCAAAAACACCAAAAAACACCAAAACACCAAAAACCACCAAAAACACTAAAAAAACCAAAAACACTAAAAACACCAAAACCGCCAAAACACTAAAAAACCCAAAAACGCCCAAAAACGCCAATAACGCCAAAAAACACCAAAAACACTAAAAAAACACCAAAAAACACCAAAAACACTTAAAAAAAACCAAAAACACTAAAAACTGCCAAAAACACTAAGAAACACCAAAAAAGCCAAAAAAACGCCAAAAACCGCGAAAACCGCCAAAAGAAGCCAAAAAGCACCAAAAACGCCAACAACGCCACAAAACACTAAAAAAATAAAAAAACTCTAAAAAACACCAAAAAAAACACAAAAAAACACCAAAACCGCCAAAACCCAAAAACGCCCAAAAACGCCAATAACGCCAAAAAAATCAAAAAAACCAAAAACACTAAAAAACATCAAAAAACACCAAAAACACTAAAAAAAACACTAAAAACACTAAAAAACCCAAAAACACTAAAAAAACCCAAAAACACCAAAAAAACATCAAAAAAACCAAAAACACTAAAAAACACCAAAACCGCCAAAAAACGTCAAAAAACTCTAAAAACCCAAAAACGCCAAAAACGCCAAAAAACACCAAAAACACTAAAAAAAAACACCAAAAAAACACCCAAAAACGCCAAAAAACACCAAAAAATTCCAAAAACGTCAAAAAACGCCAAAAACGCCAAAAACACTAAAAAAACGAAAAACACTAAAAATCACCAAAAAAAACACCAAAAACACTGAAAAACACAAAAAACACTAAAAAACACCAAAACCGCCAAAACACTAAAAAACCCAAAAACGCCCAAAAACGCCAATAACGCCAAAAAACACCAAAAAACATCAAAAAACACCAAAAACACTAAAAAAACTATAAAAAAACACTATAAAAAAACACTAAAAAACCCAAAAACACTTAAAAAACCCAAAAACATCAAAAAAACATCAAAAAACCAAAAACACTAAAAAACACCAAAACCACCAAAAACACGAAAAAATACCAAAAAAGCCCAAAAACGTCCTAAACGTCAAAAAACACCAAAAACGCCAAAAAAAACACCAAAAACACTAAAAACTGCCAAAACACTAAGAAACACCAAAAAAGCCAAAAAAAAACCAAAAACACTAAAAAACACCAAAAAAACACAAAAAAATACCAAAAACACTAAAAAACATCAAAAAAACACCAAAAAACACTAAAAATCACAAAAAACACTAAAAAACACCAAACCGCCAAAAACACGAAAAAACATCAAAAAAACCAAAAACACTAAAAAACACCAAAACCGCCAAAAACGTCAAAAAAACACCAAACAACACCAAAAACACTAAAACAACACTAAAAAAAACACTAAAAAACAACAAAAAAACACAAAAAAATACCAAAAACATCAAAACACTAAAAACCCAAAAACGCCCAAAAACGCCCAAAAACGCCAATTACGCCAAAAAAAACACCAAAAAACATCAAAAAACACCAAAAACACTAAAAAACACCAAAACCGCCAAAAACGTCAAAAAACACCAAACAACACCAAAAACACTAAAACAACACTAAAAAAAACACTAAAAAACAACAAAAAAACAAAAAAATACCAAAAACATCAAAACACTAAAAACCCAAAAACGCCCAAAAACGCCCAAAAACGCCAATAACGCCAAAAAAAAACACCAAAAAACATCAAAAAACACCAAAAACACTAAAAAAAACACTAAAAAACCCAAAAACACTAAAAAAAAACCAAAAACACCAAAAAAACATCAAAAAAACCAAAAACACTAAAAAACACCAAAACCGCCAAAAACACGAAAAAACGCCAAAACATCAAAAAAACTAAAAACCGCCAAAACCGCCAAAACACTAAAAAAACACCAAAAACGCCAAAAAACACTTAAAACAACACTAAAAAACACCAAAACTGCCAAAAAAACCAAAAACACTGAAAAAAACACCAAAACCGCCAAAACACTAAAAAATACCAAAAACGCCTATAAACGCCAAAAACGCCACAAAACGTCAAAAAACACTAAAAAACCCAAACACGCCAAAAAACACTTACAAAAAAACCAAAAACACTAAAAAAAACCCAAAACATCAAAAAAACCAAAAACACTAAAAATCACAAAAAACACTAAAAAACACCAAAACCGCCGAAATACCAAAAAACACCAAAAACGCCTAAAAACGCCAAAAACGTCAAAAAACACTAAAAAACCCAAAAACACTAAAAAAAACCCAAAAACACCAAAAAACATCAAAAAAACCAAAAACACCAAAACCGCCAAAACACTAAAAAAACACCAAAAACGTCCAAAAACGCCAAAAAATACTTAAAACAACCAAAAACACTAAAAAAACACCAAAACTGCCAAAAAAACCAAAAACACTGAAAAACACAAAAAAACACTAAAAAACAATAAAAAACACCAAAACCACCAAAACACTAAAAAATACCAAAAACGCCCAAAAACGCCAAAAAAACACTTAAAAAAACCAAAAACACTAAAAAACACAAAAAACACCAAAACCGCCAAAACACTAAAAAATACCAAAAACGCCCAAAAACGCCAAAAAATGTCAAAAAACACCAAAAAAACACCCTAAAACGTCAAAAAAAACACAAAAACGGGCAAAACACCAAAAAAACACAAAAAAAAACACAAAAAAATACCAAAAACGCCCAAAAACGCCAAAAACACCAAAAACACTAAAAAAGACAAAAAACACTAAAAAACACCAAAACCGCCAAAAAAAACGCCAATAACGCCAAAAAACATCAAAAAACACCAAAAACACTAAAAAACACAAAAACTGCCAAAAAACCAAAAACACTGAAAAACACATAAAAACACTAAAAAACACGAAAAAACACAAAAAAAACGCCAAAAACGCCAAAAAATACTTAAAACAACCAAAAACACTAAAAACACCAAAACTGCCAAAAAAACCAAAAACACTGAAAAACACAAAAAAATACCAAAAACGCCTATAAACGCCAAAAAACACCAAAAACACTAAAAAACACTAAAAAACACCAAAAAACACCAAAAAACACCAAAAAACACCAAAAAACGCCAAAAAACGAAAAAACGCCAAAAACACCAAAAAATATCAAAAAACACCAAAAACACTAAAAAACACCAAAACTGCCAAAAAACCAAAAACACTGAAAAACAAAAAAAAACACTAAAAAAACACCAAAAACGCCAAAAAATACTTAAAACAACCAAAAACACTAAAAAACACCAACGCCAAAAAATACTTAAAACAACCAAAAACACTAAAAAACACCAAAACTGCCAAAAAAACCAAAAACACTGAAAAAAAAATACCAAAAACGCCTATAAACGCCAAAAACGCCAAAAATCGTCAAAAAACACTAAAAAACCAAAAACACTAAAAAACACCAAAACTGACAAAAAAACCAAAAACACTGAAAAACACAAAAAAACACTAAAAAACAATAAAAACACAAAAAACACCAAAACCGCCAAAACACTAAAAAATACCAAAAACGCCAAAAAACACCAAAAAACACCAAAAACACTAAAAAAAACACTAAAAAAACACCAAAAAACACAAAAAAACACCAAAAAAACGCCAAAAACACTAAAAAAACACCAAAAATACTAAAAAACACGAAAAAACGCCAAAAAACCCTTAAAAAACCAAAAACACTAAAAAACACCAAAACTGACAAAAAAACCAAAAACACTGAAAAACACAAAAAAACACTAGAAAACAATAAAAAACACCAAAACCACCAAAACACTAAAAAATACCAAAAACGCCCAAAAACGTCAAAAACGCCAAAAAAACACGTTAAAAAAACCAAAATCACTAAAAAACACTAAAAAACACAAAAAACACCAAAACCGCCAAAACACTAAAAAATACCAAAAACGCCCAAAAACGTCAAAAAACACTAAAAAAACCCAAAAACGCCAAAAAACACCAAAAACACTAAAAAACACCAAAAACGCCAAAAACGCCAAAAAAACCCTCAAAAACAAAAAACACTAAAAAACACCAAAACTGACAAAAAAACCAAAAACACTGAAAAACACAAAAAAACACTAAAAAACAATAAAAAACGCCAAAAAACGCCAAAAACACTAAAAAAACACCAAAAATACTAAAAAACACCAAAACCGCCAAAAACACGAAAAAACACGAAAAAAACGCCAAAAACATCAAAAAAACCAAAAACACTAAAAACCGCCAAAACCGCCAAAACACTAAAAAAACACCAAAAACGCCAAAAAACACTTAAAACAACCAAAAACACTAAAAAACACCAAAACTGCCAAAAAAACAAAAAACACTGAAAAAAAACACCAAAACCGCCAAAACACTAAAAAATACCAAAAACGCCTATAAACGCCAAAAACGCCAAAAAACGTCAAAAAAACACTAAAAAACCCAAAAACGCCGGAAAAACACCAAAAACACTAAAAAAAACGCCAAAAAAAAACCAAAAACACTAAAAAAACCCAAAACATCAAAAAAACCAAAAAACACCAAAAAACACCAAAAACGCCCAAAAACGCCAAAAAAACGTCAAAAAACACCAAAAAAAACCCTAAAACGTCAAAAAAAACACAAAAACCGGCAAAACACCAAAAAAACACAAAAAAAAAAACACAAAAAAAATACCAAAAACGCCCAAAAACGCCAAAAACACCAAAAACACTAAAAAACACAAAAAACACTAAAAAACACCAAAACCGCCAAAAAAACGCCACTAACGCCAAAAAACACCAAAAAACATCAAAAAACACCAAAAACACTAAAAAACACCAAAACTGCCAAAAAACCAAAAACACTGAAAAACACAAAAAAACACGAAAAAAACACAAAACGCCCAAAACCGCCAAAACCGCCAAAAACACCAAAACCGCCAAAACACTAAAAAAACACCAAAAACGTCCAAAAACGCCAAAAAATACTTAAAACAACCAAAAACACTAAAAACACCAAAACTGCCAAAAAAACCAAAAACACTGAAAAACACAAAAAAATACCAAAAACGCCTATAAACGCCAAAAACGCCAAAAAACGTGAAAAAAACACTAAAAAACCCAAAAACCCCAAAAAACACCAAAAACACTAAAAAAACACCAAAAACGCCCAAAAACGCCAAAAACGCCAAAAAACCCTTAAAAACCAAAAACACTAAAAAACACCAAAACTGACAAAAAACCAAAAATACTGAAAAACAAAAAAAAACACTAAAAAACAATAAAAAAACACAAAAAACACCAAAACCGCCAAAACACTAAAAAATACCAAAAACGCCTATAAACGCCAAAAACGCCACAAAACGTCAAAAAACACTAAAAAACACCAAAACCGCCAAAAAAACGCCAATAACGCCAAAAAACACCAAAAAACATCAAAAAAAACCAAAAACACTAAAAAACATCAAAAAAACCAAAAACACCAAAAACCGCCAAAACACTAAAAAAAACACCAAAAACGCCCAAAAACGCCAAAAAACCCTTAAAAAACCAAAAACACTAAAAAACACCAAAACTGACAAAAAAAACCAAAAACACTGAAAAACACTAAAAAAACAATAAAAAACACCAAAACCACCAAAACACTAAAAAATACCAAAAACGCCCAAAAACGTCAAAAACGCCAAAAAAACACTTAAAAAAAACCAAAATCACTAAAAAACACTAAAAAACACAAAAAACACCAAAACCGCCAAAACACTAAAAAATACCAAAAACGCCCAAAAAACGTCAAAAAACACTAAAAAACCCAAAAACGCCAAAAAACACCAAAAACACTAAAAAACACCAAAAACGCCAAAAACGCCAAAAAACCCTCAAAAACAAAAAAAACCAAAAACACTGAAAAACACAAAAAAACACTAAAAAACAATAAAAACGCCAAAAAACGCCAAAAACGCCAAAAACACTAAAAAAACACCAAAAAATACTAAAAAACACCAAAACCGCCAAAAACACGAAAAAACGCCAAAAACATCAAAAAAACCAAAAACACTAAAAACCGCCAAAACCGCCAAAACACTAAAAAAACACCGAAAACGCCAAAAAACACTTAAAACAACCAAAAACACTAAAAAACACCAAAACTGCCAAAAAAACAAAAAACACTGAAAAAAACACCAAAACCGCCAAAACACTAAAAAATACCAAAAACGCCTATAAACGCCAAAAACGCCAAAAAACGTCAAAAAAACACTAAAAAACCCAAAAACGCCGAAAAACACCAAAAACACTAAAAAAAAACACCAAAAAAACACAAAAAAAAAACACAAAAAAAAATACCAAAAACGCCCAAAAACGCCAAAAACACCAAAAACACTAAAAAACACAAAAAACACTAAAAAACACCAAAACCGCCAAAAAAACGCCAATAACGCCAAAAAACACCAAAAAACATCAAAAAAACCAAAAACACTAAAAAACACCAAAACCGCCAAAAAAACGCCAATAACGCCAAAAAAACACCAAAAAACATCAAAAAACACCAAAAACACTAAAAAACACCAAAACTGCAAAAAAACCAAAAACACTGAAAAACACAAAAAAATACCAAAAACGCCTATAAACGCCAAAAAACGCCAAAAAACGTGAAAAAACACTAAAAAACCCAAAAACCCCAAAAAACACCAAAAACACTAAAAAAAACACCAAAAACGCCCAAAAACGCCAAAAAAACCATTAAAAAACCAAAAACACTAAAAAACACCAAAACTGACAAAAAACCAAAAATACTGAAAAACACAAAAAAAAACACTAAAAAACACCAAAACCGCCAAAACACTAAAAAATACCAAAAACGCCCGAAAACGTCAAAAAACACTAAAAAACCCAAAAACGCCAAAAAACACCAAAAACACTAAAAAACACCAAAAACGCCAAAAAACCCTCAAAAAACAAAAAACACTAAAAAACACCAAAAC